>CM076732.1:3905929-4115929 GCA_038501795.1 Pseudopleuronectes americanus
GGTTGGCTGATTACAGGATGATTGTATAGTAAGTTTTGGATCCCGAAGACAGAGCTATTTCACTTAGTTACTCGGATTTGAGTTGTTGGGGTGTTTAATGTTTAGTTGTATTCTTTTCATTCTTTTTATAATAATTACTGATATATGTTCTATTGGCATGAATGGATGAATTTCGTATCATATTTTTATGGTCCATATCTCGTTTGCGAGTATGTATTTGTAGTTCCCGTTTTCTTGTTATTGTGTCTTGTGGTGACGACTATTAGGTTGCTTTCTGGCGTTATTTGATGTCACATATTTATGATTATTAGACGGGCCGGTTTGTTTCTTTTTGCTGTCTAGGCGTGAGGCAGATGCCTGGGCTCATGCTTTTTTTGCGCTGGTTTTTTGTGTGGGTGTTGATGTAACACATATGACAGGCAGTTGTGTGTACCTAGGAAGTGATTGTAGCTTTGTTGAAGTAGTGCTAGTGTTGGTTGATTGAGATTGGGGTTGTGCTTGTTAGGTTGAGGTAGGGATTGTGTGGCTCTGTTCTGTTTCCTATGTAATTTAGATCTGCTGCTGGTGACTGGTGCTTGTGGGTGAGTCACACGGCTGTGGTTTATTTTGTTGAGACTTGAGTAGTGGTTGGTATTGCTCTAGGTGGACGTTTAGGGGTGCAGTTGATAGGTATTAGATGACGATAGGTGTCGGCTGTTCCAAGCGGGATCGAGTCAGTGCTTTGTATATGAAAGTTTAAATTGGTGTTGTTTGTATTGGTTTGTGTGCACTAGGGAATTGGCCTATAGGACGGTGATGTGTGAGGCGGTGTGGAGGAAAGGGTGGTTTTTTTTTTTTAGTTCTATAAATTCGGTTTGTTACCATGAAGTTCCTAAAGTGTGCGGGGTACTGGAGCCTCTGGTGGCAGTTCTGGGGCCTTGAGTACTTGTACGGGTGGCATTATTTGGTGGAGTTGATCGAGGGGTTGAGACTGATTGTAGTGGCGATTACGGTGTTCACCTAGAGGTATAAAGAGTAAGTTCAAGTTGTTAGGTTCTTTATTGTAAATGGGAATGATTTTTAAGATTTTATTTGTAAGTTGAGTGTTACTCGGTGGACGGAGATTAGAAATCGGCCGTGGTTGCTAAGCTAGTTGTTGTGCGTGTTTTGGCACGGGGCGTGGGGATGTTGTTGGTTGTGTTAAATTTTAGATTATGTGAGAGGATAAATTTTTGTGTTTGCACTCACCGATATCTGATTTGGGTTGCTTTCGGACGCAGGGGGGGTCCTTCAGGTATGATTGTGTGCCAGGACTTTTGTAATTACTGTGGTATTTCGCGTAATGACTCGATTGGAATTATGGGTTTATCATCAGTGTATTTTATTTGAGTATATTAGTATTGTAGTTCATTATATCTTTCGTTCTTTTATATAGACTCCGCTGTGCAGTGGTAGGGTTTGATTATTCTGAACATTTTTGGCATGTTAAGTCTTCTGTTTGAGACTATATTGGGTGTTTATTTAATTGGTAGTGTTTGACGTTGTCATATGATTAATTGTGGGGCGTGTATACTTTTGTTTTAATTGTATATACGTGTGGTAGAAGCTTGTCGGGGATTGGGTGCACTTTATTCCGACATGTGCCGGGTATTTGGAGGTGGCCGAGTATTACTGCATTGACGGTGTCCCGCTGTAGCGATAGTATCTCGTCCATGTTTCATTTTTGTAGTGGAGTAGTGAAAGCGAAGATTTAGTATGTAGTCTATTCCTTGTGTGGTAATGCAATGGGTCTACCGCTTGTGGCTCTCTTATTACGGGAGCATTTTAAAAATTTGCTCATAGGTGTCTTTACCTTGATCAAATGGGGCAAATTATACATGCTTGTTTTGGGACAATCTTGCTTGGGGTTTAATATCTGTTTTGGTTTATGGTTTTCAGTTGTTAGTTGCGATAGAGGTTTGTGTAGGGATTGACTGTGGATATTATGGTGGGGAGTAGAGTTGTTTTTGATTGGTCAGGGGTTGTTTTTTAGGGTGGTTTAATTGGTTTTGGTCATTTTATGCTCAGGTTTCTTCGTATGTTATATTGTTTACTTCTGATGTTTTGAAACGGCTCTTGTGTGTGGGAGTTGTTCGGTCCTAGTGGATCGTTGATACCACGTTTGATGGGATCTGTGTTCATTGTTGCGCCTGGCGTGGGTATTAGTATGTTAGGGTGGCTGTGGCGATTTGTAATTGTAATTTCGGGATAGGGTTCCAATTGTGTTTTTGGACAGGATTTTGATGGTCTGAATAATAGGCTTGAGTCGCAGCGTTTTGCGGATATTTGGATTTTTATGGTCTGATCATTGACCATGGTAGAAGTATGCGTTGACATTTACTTAGATATGTTATACCGGGATACTTTTGCGTGGGAATGATCTTGCGGTGTTGTTTCGAGGAGCCTGGGGGCGCTATGGGCTGTGATTGTATGCGGAATCGGATTTGTGGGTGTTTTATGGGGGTACGGATGAGATAGTTTTTGAGATTGAATGGGTTCCATTAAATATCCCATGGTTTGTTCGTTGACGATACGGAGCGTGCCAGCAATCAGCTGTTTGATTTATGATTTATCAATATCATTTGGTGAACTACCTTGCTGGTCTGGTAGATTTAGTTAATGCTTTCATAGCAGTTATGTATTTTCTAAGTTTATGTTTATGTTAGAGTTTGGTATGAATGGTTTGGGTTCCTGATGAATATTGTATAGCGATGTTTTATATAAGATCTTGGATTAATTTTAATCTTTAATTTATAATCTCCCCCGAAATTATCACAACGTAGTATATTTCAAGTCTATAGATTGTATTCTAACCTGGTCTTCTTGCTAAGAACAATATATCAGGTATGCGGTGTCGATTAGCTATTTGCTGTCATTTGTTTTTTTGGATGAGGGCAGATGGGATGTGTGGGCTGATTTTGGCTTGTGTAGGTGTTATTGTTTTTGCACACTGTGTGTGTGTGTGGGGGATCCTTTGGAGGTCTTAACATATGGCGTATTTATGACTGCCTGGTGGTGTGTATTATTGGGGTTAGGTAGACTTTGGGGGGTAGGATTGTTTTTTAGTTTGGCATAGTGCGACTTTGATGCATATTTTGTTTAAAAGGGATTGGGCGGAATCAGGAGGTCTTTGCGTGTTTAGGTTGTTTTTTGTTTATGAGATTTATCATACGTACCGGGGGGAGTATTTTAACTGAGGCGATTCGTGCGCTTTTTTTGATCTGGGGGAAGTTGTTATTTAGGTTTTTGTTGATGTTTTGGGATTTAAGCCGAGGGGCATTGGAACGTCGGAGATATGGGTGGGAGCTACTAGACAATTTTTTTTTTTGCGTTTTGAAAATTACGTGTTGTATTTTGTTCTACTTTGTTGAGTTTCGATTTTGGATGGTGGTTTAGTTTAGTGTGGCGGTTGACCTTGTCTGTGATTATTCCTCTGTTGGGATTCGTCTTGTTCCTTTTTGTTACTGTGTGCGTGGAGGTGCGAGAGGTTTTAAATGTTGCATATCTTACTATTTATCAAACGTACAATTTGATAGCTTGATACCAGCATTATGAGTGTCCTGGAAATCGAAAGAATACGCGACTATCAGTATGTGAATTTAGGTGTCCGTGCTGGGACACAAGCATATCATCCACTTTTCAAGTTTGCTTGGTGGTTGGTGGGAATCTTAGCACACCACACACGCTATTCGTGTGGGTGTTTTTTGGTTGGGCGTTGATTGACATTGGTGTTTGGGTCATAAAACAGTGTGTTATTGGTTTCACCACTCTACTCTATTGGAGCGAGTGGGGGTGTGGGTTGGTGCACGCACATGTTACAATAGTGGGGTGGTCAGACGTCAATTATTTGGTGGAGTGGGTGAGGGTAGATGGAGTAGGCGGGTGTGGGGAGTCAGATCGATATAGGGGGGGTGGGTAGTTAGGGGGGGTAGAAGTGTATAATTTCAAGGGGCTGGTCATATGATTCTTGTGTTTTACGGTTATGAATGGTAATAAGTTTAGTTCTTGTGTTATTGAGGATTTGGGTAGTGGTGGTGTTTCGGTTACTTAGTCTGGGGTTGGTTTGGTTGACGGGTCGGATTGGTTTGAATTGTGGCTTTTCTTGCGAATTGTTATTGAGGTTCGGGGGGATCTCCTTCACTGAAATTCAAAACTGTATGCTTACGATGTATAAGCGATACCTAATCCGAAAATAGCAATTTACACAAATGCAATGAATGTTCATTAATCAGAAACGAAGATGAAAAGCTGCACCGCTCCTCCACTGAAGTTGAGCAGAAAGAGAGATGGCTCAGTTTGAGTTCCGCCCCATCAGAACTCAGATGAAACAATTATCACTTCACACTATATAAGGACGGGATACTGGTAGCAATGGCCGTAGAAGCTGTATTCCCATTGATAATGGTACATTTGACCAAATCGATAATCATTGCATTTCTGAAATGTCACAACAATACATATGAGACTTAATTGTTTACTGTAAAAGCAAAGCTAACTGTTTAATCAGCCTTACAATGTGATTTCAATGTGTTAAAATTGAGTAAATAATGAGATCAAAATACATCATATTTTTATAGTAAGCAGAGGTGATTCCCTGTTATGTTTTCCCAGAGCTGATCTAATAACACTCATTCCTCCTGCATAACATGTCAAGAAATGACCCACCTTGTTCGAGAGCAGCAGAATCTCAACGTCTTAAAACCAAGAATGTTGCAGAACTTGATCAAATCATGTAAATGAGCTTTATCCATCCATTTATCCCCTTTCTGCTCAAACTTATATACTATCATATTAGTTATGGCATCATGATGTAAAACTTGTTCTCTATGTTAGACAATAAACTAGAAAGTCTTCTGCCAAATTCTACCTTACTCATTTAAAAGACCCAGAGATAATTAAACTCCTTCATTTGGTGTAGAATCTCCGTCCCAACCTAAAGAATGAATCAGATGTTTTCTAGCAGAGAACCATGGCCTCAGAGTTAAAGGTGCTGACCGTCATCCTAGCTGCAATCCATCCCAGAACTGATGCAGGTCACAATCTGATGAAGCGAACAGAACCACATCATCTGCAAATAGCAAAGAGGAAGTTCTGAGTCCCCCAAACTGGACACAGTCCTCCCCCTGGCTGCATCTTGAACTCATGTGAATCACAAACAGGGCTGGTGAAGAGGGACCTTGACCTGTAGGTCAATGCTCAGTTTGAGTTCCTCCCAGAACACAGAAGACACAATTATCACTTCATATTATACAAGGACAAGATTGCTCATAGCAATGGCCTTAGAATTTGTATTCGCATTGATAATGGTAAATTTGTATAAATCAAACATTATTGCACTTCTGAAATTTTAAAACAATACATTTGTGCATTAATTGTTTACTGTAAAAGCAAAGCTAATGGTTTAATCAGCCTCACAATGTGATTTCAATGTGTTAAACTTGAGTAAATAATGAAATCAAATTACATCATATTTAATAGTAAACAGAGGTGATTCCCTGTCATGTTTTCCCAGAGCTGATCTAATAACACTGAGCAGCCTATTCTATTCTATTACCCCCAGTGACACCATCACTGATGATTCGTATATTTGATTCTATGCAAACTCAGAGACCTTCCTTGTTACTCAACTATAAAAACTTCACAACAGACTGACAGGGGAGTTGACGGCACGTCAGATTCACCATTAACCATGTTTCCTGTAGCTGTGCTGCTGCTGTTGGCAGTTGGATCATGTGAGTCTCCCTGGATTTGTCATAGAGTCACCACTTTTTCTTTTGCAGGACAACTTAATGATTTATGACAAAACATTCTTCTTTTAACAGATGTGAAGTGTGAAACTTTGACGCAGCCAGCCTCTGTGACTGTGCAGCCAGGTCAACCTCTGACCATCAGCTGCCAGGTCTCTTATTCTCTCAGCAGCGGCTGACTACAGCTTGGATCAGACAGCCTGCAGGAAAAGGACTGGAGTGGATTGGGAGCAAATATACAGGAGCTTCATACTATAAAGATTCACTAAAGAACAAGTTCAGTATCGAATTTAGACACTTCCAATAACATAGTGACTCTAAAGGGACAGAACGTGCAGCCTGGAGACACTGCTGTGTATTACTGTGCCAGAGACACACAATGATACAAACCATCAGCCGACCTGAACAAAAACCCCTCAGTGCCTGAACACTAATTACATGAAGCCACCAGAGGAGGAGCCCAAAGACCACTGGTGATTTCAGACCAGTTCACTGTTACTGTAAAGAGGAATCAGTCTGTTTCATGAAGGTTTTATAACTGCATGAACTCTTTCCATCAGTTCACTCATTCCTCGTTTATAACACGTCAAGAAATCACCCACCTTGCTCAAGAGCAGCAGAATCTCCACGTCCTAAATCCAAGAATGTTGCAGAACTTGATCAAATCATGAAAAAGAGCTCTATCCATCAATTTATCCCCTTTCTTCACACACTTATATTCTATTATATAAGTTATGGCATCATGATGTGAAACGATTTACACTGTTAGATGATAAACTAGAGAGTCTCCTGCTGAATTCTACCTTACTAGTTAAAAAGACCCAGAGATAATTAAACTCCTTCATTTGGTGTAGAATCTCCATCCCAACCCAAAGAATGAACCCGTTGTTTTCTAGCAGAGAACCATGGCCTCAGAGTTAAAGGTGCTGACCGTCATCCTAGCTGCAATCCATCCCAGAACTGATGCAGGTCACAATCTGATGAAGCGAACAGAACCACATCATCTGCAAATAGCAAAGAGGAAGTTCTGAGTCCCCCAAACTGGACACATTCCCCTCGGCTACATCTTTAACTCATGTGAATCACAAACAGGGCTGGTGAAGAGGGACCTTGACCTGTAGGTCAATGGTCGGTTTGAGTTCCTCCCAAGAACACAGAAGACACAATTATCACTTAATATTATACAACGATGGGATTGCTCGAAGCAATGGCCCTAGAATCTGTATTCCCATTGATAATGGTCAATTTTTCCCAATCAAATAATCATCACATTTTACCAGGTACAAATGTGATATGTCAAAACAATCCATATGTGCCTTAACTGTTTAGTTTAAAAACAGCCTCACAAAGTGATCTCAACGTGTCTGAATTGAGTAAATAATGATATCAAATACATCATATTTTATAGTAAGCAGAGGTGATTCCCTGTCATGTTTTCCCAAAGCTGATCTAATAACACAGAGCAGCCTATTCTATTCTATTACCCCCAGTGACACCATCGCTGATGATTCGTATATTTGATTCTATGCAAACTCAGAGACCTTCCTTGTTACTCAAACTATAAAAACTTCCCAACAGACTGACAGGGGAGTTGACGGCACGTCAGATTCACCATTAACCATGTTTCCTGTAGCTGTGCTGCTGCTGTTGGCAGCTGGATCATGTAAGTCTCCATGGATTTGTCATAGAGTCACCACTTTTTCTTTTGCAGGACAACTTAATGATTTATGACAAAACATTCTTCTTTTGACAGATGTGAAGTGTGAAACTTTGACGCAGCCAGCCTCTGTGACTGTGCAGCCAGGTCAAACTCTGACCATCAGCTGCCAGGTCTCCTATTCTATCAGCAGCTACTACACAGCTTGGATCAGACAGCCTGCAGGAAAAGGACTGGAGTGGATTGGAATGGAACGTAGTGGATCAACCAAATACTATAAAGATTCACTGAAGAACAAGTTCAGTATCGAATTAGCCACTTCCAGCAACACAGTGACTCTAAAGGGACAGAACGTGCAGCCTGGAGACACTGCTGTGTATTACTGTGCCAGACACACAATGATACAAACCATCAGCCGACCTGAACAAAAACCTCTCAGTGCCTGAACACTAGTTACATGAAGCCACCAGAGGAGGAGCCCAAAGACTACTGGTGATTTCAGACCACTTCACTGTTACTGTAAAGAGGAATCAGTCCGTTTCATGAAGGTTTTATAACTGCAGGAACTCTTTTCAGCAGTTCACTCATTCCTCCTGCATAACATGTCAAGAAATCTCCCAACTTGCTCAAAAGCAGCAGAATCTCAACGTCTTAAAAGCAAGAATGTTTTAGAACTTGATCAAATCATGTAAATGAGCTTCATCCATCCATTTATCCCCTTTCTGCACATACTTATATTCTTTTATATAAGTGATGGCATCAAGATGTGAAAGGTTTTTACGATGTTAGACGATAAACTACAGAGTCTCCGACTGAATTATGCGTTACTCAATCAAAAAGTCCCAGAGATAATTAAACTCCTTCATTTGATGTAGAATCTCCGTCCCAACCCAAAGAATGTATCTGTGTTTTCTAGCAGAGAACCATGTCCTCAGAGTTAAAGGTGCTGACCGTCATCTCAGCTGCATCCATCCCAGATCACATGCAGGTCACTGATGAAGCGAACAGAACCATATCATCTGCAAATAGCAAAGAGGAAGTTCTGAGTTCCCCAAACTGGACACAGTCCTCCACCTGGCAGCATCTTGAACTCATGTTAATCACAAACAGGGCTAATAAAGAGGGACCTTGACCTGTAGGTCAATGCTCAGTTTGAGTTCCTCCCAAAACACATAAGACACAATCATCACTTCATATTTTAAAAGGACAAGATGGTTTGTAGCAATGGCCCAAGAATCTGTATTCCCATTGATAATGGTTAATATGTACAATTCAAAAATCATTGCAGTTCTAAAATGTCAAAACAATACATATGTGCCTTAATTGTTTACTGTAAAAGCAAAGCTGACGGTTTATTTAGCCTTAGAATGTGATTTCAATGTGTTAAAATTGAATAAAAAAAATTTAATGAAATCAATCATATCTTTTAGTAAGCAGAGGTGATTCCCTGTCTGATCTAATAACACTGAGCAGCCTATTCTATTATATTACCCCCAGTGACACCATCACTGATGATTCGTATATTTGATTCTATGCAAACTCAGAGACCTTCCTTGTTACTCAACTATAAAAACTTCCCAACAGACTGACAGGGGAGTTGACGGCATGTCAGATTCACCATTAACCATGTTTCCTGTAGCTGTGCTGCTGCTGTTGGCAGCTGGATCATGTGAGTCTCCCTGGATTTGTCATAGAGTCACCACTTTTTCTTTTGCAGGACAACTTGATGATTTATGACAAATCCTTCTTCTTTTAACAGATGTGAAGTGTGAAACTTTGACGCAGCCAGCCTCTGTGACTGTGCAGCCAGGTCAACCTCTGACCATCAGCTGCCAGGTCTCTTATTCTCTCAGCAGCTACAACACAGCTTGGATCAGACAGCCTGCAGGAAAAGGACTGGAGTGGATTGGAATGAAACATACAGGAGGTTCATACTATAAAGATTCACTAAAGAACAAGTTCAGTATCGAATTAGACACTTCCAGCAAAACAGTGACTCTAAAGGGACAGAACATGCAGCCTGGAGACACTGCTGTGTATTACTGTGCCAGAGAAACACAATGATACAAACCATCAGCCGACCTGAACAAAAACCCCTCAGTGCCTGAACACTAGTTACATGAATTCACCAGAGGAGGAGCTCAAAGACTACTGGTGGTTTCAGACCAGTTCACTGTTACTGTAAAGAGGAATCAGTCTGTTTTACAAAGGTTTTATAACTGCAGGAAGTGTTTTCATCAGTTTACTCATTCTTCCTGAATAACATGTCAAGAAATCACCCACCTTACTCAAGAGCAGCAGAATCTCCAGGTCTTAAAACCAAGAATGTTGCAGAACTTGATCAAATCATGTAAATAAGCTTCATCCATCCATTTATCCCCTTTCTGCAGACACTTATATTTAATTCGATCAGTTTTGGCATCATGATGTGAAACTTTTCATAATGTTTTTACACGATAAACATTACATTCTAATGACAAGAAGAGTTCCTTGTTGTGTGATGAAAGTTGCAACGATAACATGACAAACATATTTCTATAAGAATAACTTGTTCAAGTCTTTTCTGGTGTGGCAGCTAAACACCTCCATGCGTTCTGACCTTTGCTAGAGCGTCATCTATGGAAATATGGTATATTTTAAGCAGCAGCGGTGTTGATTATGCAGGAAGGATTCTCAGAGGACACCGTTCTCACCGAGGGAGAGAGCTATTGAAAAACATATGCGATAATATTTAAGAAGTCTGAAATTCCAGGATTGAGGGCGCCTTGGCTGTAAAGATGTCATTAAGATTATCCACATGTCAAAGTATCAATAATTTAAAACAGCTGAATACACAAAAGAAATGTTGCAAGAGTGAGACCTAAAAGTTGCAAATAAGTAAGCAGTTGATGAGGAAAAGTTATTTCAGCCTCCTACTTTGCTCTAAATGGTCAGTTTCCTGCTGAAGTCTACATTACTCATTAACAAGACCAACACATATTTAAACTCCTTCATTTGGTGTAGAATCTCCGTCCCAACCCAAAGGAATGAATCCGTAGTTTTCAAGCTGAGAACCATGGCCTCAGAGTTAAAGGTGCTGACTGTCATCCCAGCTGCAATCCATCCCAGAAAACATGCAGGTCACAATCTGATGAAGCGAACAGAACCACATCATCTGCAAATAGCAAAGAGGAAGTTCTGAGTCCCCCAAACTGGACACAGTCCTCCCCCTGGCTACATCTTGAACTCATGTGAATCACAAACAGGGCTGGTGAAGAGGGACCTTGGCCTGTAGGTCAATGCTCAGTTTGAGTTCCTCCCAAAACACAGGAGACACAATCATCACTTCATATCTTAAAAGGACGGGATTGTTTGTAACAATGGCCCAAGAATCTGTATTCCCATTGATAATGGTTAATATGTACAATTCAAACATCATTGCAGTTCTAAAATGTCAAAACAATACATATGTGCCTTAATTGTTTACTGTAAAAGCAAAGCTGACGGTTTAATTAGCCTTAGAATGTGATTTCAATGTGTTAAAATTGAATAAAAAAAAATTAAATGAAATCAATCATATCTTTTAGTAAGCAGAGGTGATTCCCTGTCTGATCTAATAACACTGAGCAGCCTATTCTATTCTATTACCCCGAGTGACACCATCACTGATGATTCGTATATTTGATTCTATGCAAACTCAGAGACCTTCCTTGTTACTCAACTATAAAAACTTCCCAACAGACTGACAGGGGAGTTGACGGCATGTCAGATTCACCATTAACCATGTTTCCTGTAGCTGTGCTGCTGCTGTTGGCAGCTGGATCATGTGAGTCTCCCTGGATTTGTCATAGAGTCTCCACTTTTTCTTTTCCAGGACAACTTAATGATTTATGACAAAACATTCTTCTTTTAACAGATGTGAAGTGTGAAACTTTGACGCAGCCAGCCTCTGTGACTGTGCCGCCAGGTCAACCTCTGACCATTAGCTGCCGGGTCTCTTATACTGTTGGCAGCTACTACACAGCTTGGATCAGACAGCCTGCAGGAAAAGGACTGGAGTGGATTGGAAGCAGGGCAGGAGGGACCACATACTATAAAGATTCACTAAAGAACAAGTTCAGTATCGAAGAAGATACTTCCAGCAAAACAGTGACTCTAAAGGGACAGAACGTGCAGCCTGGAGACACTGCGGTGTATTACTGTGCCAGAGACACACAATGATACAAACCATCAGCCGACCTGAACAAAAACCCCTCAGTGCCTGAACACTAGTTACATGAAGCCACCAGAGGAGGAGCCCAAAGACTACTGGTGATTTCAGACCAGTTCACTGTTACTGTAAAGAGGAATCAGTCCGTTTCATGAAGGTTTTATAACTGCAGGAAGTCTTTTCATCAGTTCACTCATTCCTCCTGCATAACATGTCAAGAAATCTCCCACCTTGCTCAAGAGCAGAAGAATCTCCACTTCTTAAAACCAAGAATGTTGCAGAACTTGATCAAATCATGTAAATGAGCTTTATCCATCCAATCATCCCCTTTCTGCACACACTTATATTCTATCCTATTAGTTATGGCATCATGATGTAAAACGTTTTTAAAATGTAAGAGGATAAACAGTACATTCTAATGACAAGAAGAATTCCTTTTCATCTAATGAATGTTGCTTCAATAACAAGAAAAACATATTTGTATAACAATAACATGTTCAAGTCTTTATGAAACACGATTTTTCCTCTTTCTGGCGTGTTAGCAAAACACTTCAATGCATTCTGAGACATGCTAGAGAGTCATGTATGTTGCAGGAGTGAATCCTAAAAGTTGCAAAATGGTCAACAGTTGATCAGGAAAAGTTATTTCAGCCTCCAACAGTTCTCCAAATGGTCAGTCTCCTGCTGAATTCTACCTAACTCATTAAAAAGACCCAGAGATAATTAAACTCCTTCATTTGGTGTAGAATCTCCGTCCCAACCCAAATAATGTATCTGTGTTTTCTAGCAGAGAACCATGTCCTCAGAGTTAAAGGTGCTGACCGTCATCCCAGCTGCATCCATCCCAGAACACATGCAGGTCACAATCTGATGAAGCGAACAGAACCACATCATCTGCAAATTGCAAAGAGGAAGTTCTGAGTTCCCCAAACTGGACACAGTCCTCCACCTGGCAGCATGTTGAATTCATGTGAATCACAAACAGGGCTAATAAAGAGGGACCTTTGCCTGTAGGTCAATGCTCAGTTTGAGTTCCTCCCAAAACACATAAGACACAATCATCACTTCATATTTTAAAAGGACAAGATGGTTTGTAGCAATAGCCCTAGAATCTGTATTCCCATTGATAATGGTTCATATGTACAATTCAAAATACATTGCAGTTCTAAAATGTCAAAACAATACATATGTGCCTTAATTGTTTACTGTAAAAGCAAAGCTGACGGTTTAATCAGCCTTACAATGTGATTTCAACGTGTTAAAATTTAATAAAAAATTAAATGAAATCAATCATATCTTATAGTAAGCAGAGGTGATTCCCTGTCTGATCTAATAACACTGAGCAGCCTATTCTATTCTATTACGCCCAGTGACACCATCACTGATGATTCGTATATTTGATTCTATGCAAACTCAGAGACCTTCCTTGTTACTCAACTATAAAAACTTCCCAACAGACTGACAGGGGAGTTGACGGCACGTCAGATTCACCATTAACCATGTTTCCTGTAGCTGTGCTGCTGCTGTTGGCAGCTGGATCATGTAAGTCTCCCTGGATTTGTCATAGAGTCACCACTTTTTATTTTGCAGTACAACTTAATGATTTATGACAAAACATTCTTCTTTTAACAGATGTGAAGTGTGAAACTTTGACGCAGCCAGCCTCTGTGACTGTGCAGCCAGGTCAACCTCTGACCATCAGCTGCCAGGTCTCTTATTCTCTTGGCAGCTTCTACACAGCTTGGATCAGACAGCCTGCAGGAAAAGGACTGGAGTGGATTGGAAGCAGGGCCGATGGATACACCACATACTATAAAGATTCATTAAAGAACAAGTTCAGTATCGAATTAGCCACTTCCAGCAAAACAGTGACTCTAAAGGGACAGAACGTGCAGCCTGGAGACACTGCTGTGTATTACTGTGCCAGAGACACACAATGATACAAACCATCAGCCGACCTGAACAAAAACCCCTCAGTGCCTGAACACTAGTTACATGAAGCCACCAGAGGAGGAGCCCAAAGACTACTGGTGATTTCAGACCAGTTCACTGTTACTGTAAAGAGGAATCAGTCCGTTTCATGAAGGTTTTATAACTGCAGGAACTATTTTTATCAGTTCAACAGTAGAATATAACAGAATTTGATCATATCATGTAAATGAGCTTAATCCATCCATTCATCCCCTTTGTGCCGACATTTATGTTCTCTTATATAAGTTATGGCATCATGAAGTGAAACTTTTTTGCGATGCTATAAACATTACATACTAATGACATGACAAGTTACTCGTTAGTGATGAAAGTTGCTACAATAACATGTAAAACATATTTTTATAACAATAACATGTTCAAGTCTTTATGATACACGTGTTTTTCTTTTTCTGGCGTGGCAGCGAAACACTTCAATGCATTCTGACACATGCTAGAGAGTCATGTATGGAAATGTTGCAGGAGTGAGTCCTAAAAGTTGCAGATAAGTCAGCAATTAATTAGGAAAAGTTATATCAGCCTCCAACATTGTTCTAAACGGTCAGAGATGATTAAACTCCTTCATTTGGTGTAGAATCTCCGTCCCAACCCAAAGAATAAATCTGTTGTTTTCCAGCAGAGAACCATGGCCTCAGAGTTAAAGGTGCTGACCGTCATCACAGCTGCAATCCATCCCAGAACACATGCAGGCCACAATCTGATGAAGCGAACAGAACCATATCATCTGCAAATAGCAAAGAGGAAGTTCTGAGTCCCCCAAACTGGACACAGTCCCCCCCCTGGCTGCACCTTGAACTCATGTGAATCACAAACAGGGCTGGTGAAGAGGGACCTTGGCCTGTAGGTCAATGCTCAGTTTGAGTTCCTCCCCATCAGAACACAGAAGACACAATTATCACTTCATACAATACAAGGACGGGATTGCTCGTAGAAATGGCCCTAGAATCTGTATTCCCACTGATTGTGGTAAATTCGTCTACATCAAAAATCATTGCATTTCTGAAATGTCAAATCAATACATATGTGCCTTAATTGTTTACTGTAAAAGCAAAGCTAACGGTTCCATCATCAATGTGATTTCGATGTGTTAAAATTTGGTAAAAAATGAAATAAAATAAATATTTTTTTATAGTAAGCAGAAGTGATTCCCTGTCATGTTTTCCCAGAGCTGATCTAATAACACTGAGCATCCTATTCTATTCTATTACCCCCAGTGACACCATCACTGATGATTTGTATATTTGATTCTATGCAAACTCAGAGACCTTCCTTGTTACTCAACTATAAAAACTTCCCAACAGACTGACAGGGGAGTTGACGGCACGTCAGATTCACCATTAACCATGTTTCCTGTAGCTGTGCTGCTGCTGTTGGCAGCTGGATCATGTGAGTCTCCCTGGATTTGTCATAGAGTCTCCACTTTTTCTTTTGCAGAACAACTTGATGATTTATGACAAAACATTCTTCTTTTAACAGATGTGAAGTGTGAAACTTTGACGCAGCCAGCCTCTGTGACTGTGCAGCCAGGTCAACCTCTGACCATCAGCTGCCAGGTCTCTTATTCTCTCAGCAGCTACGCTACAGCTTGGATCAGACAGCCTGCAGGAAAAGGACTGGAGTGGATTGGGTGGAAATACACAGGAGATTCAAAATATAAAGATTCACTCAAGAACAAGTTCAGTATTGAATTAGACACTTCCAGCAAGACAGTGACTCTAAAGGGACAGAACGTGCAGCCTGGAGACACTGCTGTGTATTACTGTGCCAGAGACACACAATGATACAAACCATCAGCCGACCTGAACAAAAACCCCTCAGTGCCTGAACACAAGTTACATGAAGCCACCAGAGGAGGAGCCCAAGGACTACTGGTGATTTCAGACCAGTTCACTGTTACTGTAAGGAGGAATCAGACAAGGGTCATAACGTCTTTTAACAGTAACTATTTATTCCACTTTAAATACTCTGACATCACAACGACTGTCATGTCAGTGTATTTACATTAAGTCCATGATAAATAATAAAAACATAAATGAAGTTGTGTTTTATGATGGTTTCAAAATCCATTAGTTACTCTGATATTTTTTGTTTGATAAAAGTGATACAAACAGTAATAAAGAAAGTAAAGTTTCAGTGATTTTTTAGAAAACTATATTACACATGATTACAGATTACCATAATATACTTTCATTTGTAACTAACAGAGACAAAATTCAATATATATATATAACACCTACACATGTAAATATAGTTATGTAAATTATTTTGTTACTTACATCATAATACATTGAACAAAAAGTTAAAACGAGTCAAATACGAAATGAGATAAAATATTACCCCAGTAATAAAAAAAAACTTCAGATATGAATAACAAAAACACAACTTGTAAATATTTATGCCACTAAACAGTGAAATGTGACGGATATGACATCATAGTCAGGCGGCTCAGTGGTGAAGAAGAATGTCCCTGCCGGCCAACCAGAGGCTTTCTATCCACATCATGGTAACCAGGTTTCTAAATGGGACTTGTCCTGCAGCGGAGGTGAACTGGAGAATCGCACACGATGTCTTCCCCTTGAGAATAATCATTTAATATCCAATTGTTTATGAAAACATGTGGAAACATCACCTGTAACATCTCAAACGAGAAAATATAATCGTTCCTCTGTCTTCTACTATCGAGGGATGGGAGGGCGACCTGTAGAAGTGGCAGTGAATAACATACTGTACGGCGCCACTACTGTTTCAGAACGCAACAACTATTATTAGCCGCTGGAAATGCGAGTGGCTAACACCGCTATCTCACAGGACGTTATGACCACTAGTAGCACTTCAAATGCAAAGTGCTGAAGCACCACAGACAGCAGCTAACCCAAAGACAACAACCAATTAATGAAAGGTCAAAGACCGACATGAGCATCAGTGAGCCGTTTCAACAGTGGAGAGATCACTGGGAGAAGCCGTGTGGACCGTGCTGCGGGCTGCGGCATCCACACACCAGTGCATAACATCCCTAGAGCGGGCAGCAGCCAGTCAGGAACACTGGTGGTGCAGCAGAAACAGAACAGTCTTACTGTCTTCCCCTGAAGAAACAGACAGTCAGACAGTGTCACGGCTGATTCTGTTTGTTATATCAACAGTTGTTCCCCTGAATCAGTTAGCCCACCTTAAATGATGGTCTGGTAAAAAGAGGCTACAGCAGACTCACTTCATTTCCTGTCTTTCGACTGACCAACAGTTTGAATCATGAAAACTGGAGCTGCATACAGTCACATATAGAAACAGAGAGTAGGTTCAACTTGCCATACTGATGACAAAGAGACTGTGCATTGATACACTTTCATTTGATCTATTTGAATTTGATTGAGATTTTTGTTAAAGCAGACCTTCAGTATTTTACATGTTCCTCTGCTGTTGTGGTTTATGGAAAAAACAAACAGTTTCAAGTTCCCTTTCAGACCTGTAGAGGGAGGTCTATGCAAACTCTTCCCTCCTTATAACACCAGCACCTGTCAGAACACATGGTCCGGCTGATACACAACTTTAATCTCCAGTCAAAGAACTACAGTGTCTGTCAGAGAATGGAAAACACACTTGTCTGGGGTTTATTATTTGCAGTTACTGTTCATGGTGAGAAAATCAATCCTGCTTTACTTATTTTGTAACTTGTCTAACGTGTGGTTTACAGGTTTGCTGGATAATGTTCATCATTTCTTCACTTACAGGAGTTTGGAGTGAGATCAAAATGGACCAGTCTCCATCGCAGGTGAAAACACCTGGAGAGACGGTGAAGATGTCCTGTGTCATGTCTGAGTTTGACATGACAGAGTACTTTATACACTGGATACGGCAGAGGCCGGGGGAAGCTTTGGTGTGGATCGGTCGGATGAACGCAGGTTCAAACTCTGCTGACTATGGCAGCTCCTTTCAAAACCGTTTCATCATGACTGAGGATGTTTCCAGCAGCACTCAGTTTCCTTCAGGTCGAGAGTCTGAAAGCAGAAGATGCTGCTGTTTACTACTGTGCTCGAGACCCACAGTGACTGAGGACAGTGGAGCTGCTGAACAAAAACCTCCACAGAGCAAAAGTAGCAATGTGATCTGACCTGAAGGAACATCTGCTTTCCCACAATCATTAAGTCCTTTACACAATACCAAAATTAATCATAGGTCATTTTTTGTTGTTGTCTTCATGATTTCGTTCCAAACAGTCAAAAGCCATAGATATTGCATTTGCCATTCGACACTAAATGCCGTTCAATCCTGACCAAGTAGAAAACAAGGCAGATGAAGATCTTTGCTTCTGAGTTTCACATTGACTTGACTGAAAGTTTCCTAAGGTCTTCTGCAGAGAATCTGTCTGAAGTACAGTTAGTATAATCTAGCTAAGGTAAGAGTAGACTCGAAATGTCCTTTATTCAGCTGTAGTACTGATAGAGAAATAAAACATACACTCACACCTCCTCATGTCTGCAAGCAGGGAAAACCAAAGCACGAAAACAAGGCCTTATAAATGTGCTTTAATGAGCAGTGGAGACAAGATATTTAGAGGTGATTTGACTTTAAAGCTTTTAGGACTAGATTTTTGCAGGTCTACATCCAAAGCATTTCATTCCATTTACAATCTGCTTAATGTTTGACACGGAGCAGCAGCTCTGCTTTCCAGGTTCATTCTGCTAATGGAGGGGAATGCATACAATCACTGTGTCTGTGCTGCCATCTAGAGGTTCGTATGTGCACTGTCCCCACTGTGTGAAGAGAAAAAACTGTACCTCAAGCCTTTCTTCCATTCAAGATTCAATTTTGAGATGAGATTTCCAAATAGCTTTGTGTCAGTGAAGGGAAGGATCAATAAAAACAACCCTTAAACATAAATACAAAAATAAATGATGCTGTGAAAACACATATTTCTGCTGTAAATCATCTAGTGAGCAACATCCCCCAGTAAATGACCGATGAGATGATCGGGTAATTGTCAAAGCTTGTATTTGTAATTGTAAAATTACCATTCCTACAATAAAAAGTTGGTTGTGCAATCATCATTTTATAGTTAGCCAAAGTAAACATGGGCTGTCTTTGTTATGAAATCAAACAAAGTATGGATATGTAGGAGGGCTGAGTGAAAAAGCCACATATTATATCAATGTAAAAGTTTTCATATCAATCGATAATGATATATATCAATAAAAATGTCATATTATTATTTAGTTTGTATAGTTAACAGACTTCTATTGATTTCTATAGGTGGAAATTATAAAGCCATGTGTACTGATATTGTTTAATCGCCCAGACCTGATATGTTGAAGTTGATTAAGTTTGTCTTTTGTTTGTTATTTCACTGAACAGTGATAATAACATTCTAATATAATGATGACAAACGTTAGAGTTATGTCATCGAATGGTTCGAGGGTATCTTTGGATAAAATGAGAGAATATCACATATGAGTCATAATCTCTACATGTACCACTGTGTATGGGTTTTTGTAGAGGGTGATATCACTGTGTACAACAACTATGGCCACAGTGATACATCTCATTACAAAAACTCCCTTCCTCTGAGAGAGAAAATGCTGTGTATGATGCTGATACACACAACAATTCAGTTAGCAGGTCTGTTCACTCTGTGTCTCATAAAACACGTCGTGGGAAGATGAAAGATTGACAGTAATGTGTTCTCACATAAAGGTTTGTATGAGGACATCACAAAAGAAATGTGTTTAAAAAATGTGATTGAAAATAAATAAATCAAATATAAACTAGTGCACATAGAACATACCCCAAAATGTAATGCTTTCTTTCTTTGGCCATGTTCTTTCCTTCTACAAAGTTTCATGGAAATCTTTTCAGTGTTTTGTTTCTAGTCTTGTCTACATATAAATAAACAAGCCAACAAACAGGGATGAAAACATAATCTCCTTGGTGGAGGTAACAAAAGTAAAAACAAGATTCCATATTTTTAATACTGCAGTAAGATAATTACACACAGTACAAATACTGGATGCGTACCATCAGGCAGAGGTTTTTGTATGAGTATATACAGCTGTGTGGGTACAGGGTGGGGCACAGTGATATATTGCAATACAAAAACTTAACTGAGGTACATAGGCACTGTTCTCAAGAAAGAAGGTAAACAATAACATTTTCCATATTTATTAGACATTAGGGCTGTCACTGAATATTCTAAATGTATTCATATCATTTTATTGTTTAAATAAGGACAAAATTTGATTGTGGAAATCAATATGAGAGGAGTCACTATCATTGATGCTTAATGAAATGCAGACTGAGCTCTAACAAGTGCATAATTCAACAACCACTATGTGGTAATGATGGCGTAAAGTTCACAACCAAAATCGGCTACAAAGAGTCATTTTCACTCTGTGACGGTAAATTGCATAAACTATATGAATCATCATTTAGTTTGAACTGAAAAAACATGAAAGTCAAAACATCTCAGAAGAAGCTTCAGAGTTTCGTCCTCATGCTTTGTATCAGCAGATATGATACATTTCCTTTATTGAGGAAAGTTAAGATTTTTGTCCATTTACAGTTTGTTGTCAAGTTAATTAAAGTATGTTTGAAAAGAGAGTTCATGGTTCAATCAATGATCCAATAAGTATTTAATTGTAACATTATCTCTTATTTGAAAGCCATAGTTCTAATTCTAGAACTTCAAATACTTCACTTTTTATATCTTTTATCTTTAATATATTTTTATTCAGAAATGTTTATGTCAAAATAAATGTTACTTTGTATAAATATTGGAAAAAAGTGAGTAAATAAGATGTAAACAGTCAGTAAATATATACTGGTTTTCTATTTTTTATTGCCTTTCCTCTGTATGTTGTATTTGTTGCGTTTTATGTTTTTGCGTTTTTATGTTTCTATGTTCATTGTATGCACCAATTACCAGAGCAAATTCCTCGTAGGTGTAAACCTACTTGGCAATAAAATACTTCTGATTCTGATTCTGATTCGGGGAAAAGGCTGTGTATGATGCTGAAACACAAAATAATTCAGTTAGCAGGCCTGTTCACTCTGTGTCTCACTAAAACACGTCGTGGGAAGATGAAAGATTGACAGTAATGTGTTCTCGCACAAAGGTTTGTATGAGGACATCACAAAAGAAATGTGTTTTAAAAATGTGATTGAAAATAAATAAAACAAATATAAACTAGTGCACATAGCACATACCCCAAAATGTAATGCTTTCTTTCTTGGTCCATGTTCTATCCTTCTACAAAGTTTCATGGAAATCTGTTCAGTGTTTTGTTTGTACTCTTGTCTACATATAAATAAACACGCCAACAAACAGGGATGAAAACATAATCTCCTTGGCGGAGGTAATCAAAAGTAAAAACAATGATCAAGATTCCATATTTTTAATACTGCAGTAAGATAAATGCAAACAGTACAAATACTGGGCGTGCACTCATCAGGCAGAGGTTTTTGTATGAGTATATACAGCTGTGTACTATCTGGGGGGTGGGCCACAGTGATATATTGCAATACAAAAACTTAACAGAGGCACATAGGCCCTGTTCTCAAGAAAGAAAGACAACAATCACAACATTTTCCATATTTATTAGACATTAGGGCTGTCACTGAATATTCTAAATGTATTTATATAATTTGATTGTTTAAATAAAGACGACATTTGATTATTAAATCAATATGAGAGGAGTCACTTTCATTGATGCAAAATGAAATGCAGACTGAGCTCTAACAAGTGCATAATTCAACAACCACTATGTGGTAATGATGGCGTAAAGTTCACAACCACACTCGGCTGCAAAGAGTCTTTTTCACTCTGTGATGGTAAATTGCATAAACTATATGAATCATCATTTAGTTTTACTCTGAAAAAGACATGAAAGTCAAAACATCTCAGGAAAAGCTTCAGAGTTTCTTCCTGATGCTTTGTATCAGCAGATATGAGACATTTCATTTATTGAGAAAAGTTAATATTTTTTTCCACTTACAGTTTGTTGTCAAGTTAATTAAAGTATGTTTCAAATGAGAGTTCATGGTTCAATCAATGATCCAATAAGTATTTAATTGTCACATTATCTCTTATTTGATAACCATATTTCTAATTGTACTTTAGGAATACAAAAAGGTGTTAGACTCAAACACTTAAATTAGAATAAATATTAAAAGACAGTTGAAAATTGTAAATTTTTGACTTGTGGTAAATAACGTTCTTACTGGGTGATTATGAAATCCAATAAATTATGGATATGTACGAGGGCTCAGTGAAAGGGCCACAGTCTATATCAATGTAAAAGTTTTCATGTCAATCTATGATGATATTTATCAAGAAAAATTTTATTTTATTATTTATTTTTTATCATTAAAAGACTAATTTCTGCTCCTTTGTGAAGGCTGTAGTTTTAAATTCAGCAATGAATCAAAAAGTTAATTAAAAGCTAAACATTCTACAAATCTGATGTAGATCCACAATGAGTTTTACATTATCACAGTGCTTAAATCAATATATATATTGAATCTTTGGTATATATATATTGGTGGAAAACATAATGCCGTATTTAGTGATATTGTTTTATCGCCCAGCCCTGATATGTTGAAGTTGAATAATTTGGTCGTTTGCGTGTTATTTTACTGAACAGTGATAATAAAATTCTGATATAAAGATGACAAACTTAAGATTTATGTCATCGAATGGTTCGAGGGTATCTTTGGATAAAATGAGAGAATATCACATATGTGTCATAGTTTCTACATGAACCACTGTGTATGGGTTTTTTGTAGAGGGTGATATCACTGTGTCCAACTATGACCACAGTGATACATCCCATTACAAAAACTTCATTCCTCTGAGTGAGAAAATACTGTGTATGATGCTGATACACAAAACAATTCAGTTAGCAGGTCTGTTCAGTCTGTGTCTCACAAAACACGTCGAGGGAAGATGAAAGATTGACAGTAATGTGTTCTCACATAAAGGTTTGTATGAGGACATCACAAAAGAACTGTGTTTTCAAAATGTGATTGAAAATAAATAAAACAAAAATAAACTAGTGCACATAGCACTTACCCCAAAATGTAATGCTTTCTATCTTGGTCCATGTTCTTTCCTTCTACAAAGTTTCATGGAAATCTGTTCAGTGTTTTGTTTGTAGTCTTGTCTACATATAAATAAACAAGACAACAAACAGGGATGAAAACATAACCTCCTTTGCTGAGGTAACAAAAGTAAAAACAGTGATCAAGATTCCATATTTTTAATACTGCAGTAAGATAAATGCAAACAGTACAAATACTGGCTGCGCACCATCAGGCAGAGGTTTTTGTATGAGTATATACAGCTGTGTACTCGGGAGCTGGCCACAGTGATATATTGCAATACAAAAACTTAACTGAGGCACATAGGCACTGTTCTAAAGAAAGAAGGAAAACAATAACATTTTCCATATTTATTAGACATTAGGGCTGTCACTGAATATTCTTAATGTATTCACATAATTGTATTGTTTAAATATAGACAACATTCAATTGTGAAAATCAATGTGAGAAGAGTCACTATCATTGATGCAGAATGAAATGTAGACTGAGCTCTGACAAGTGCATAATTCAACAATGATGGCGTAAAGTTCACAACCACACTCGAATGCAAAGAATAATTTTCACTCTGTGGCGGTAAATTTCATAAACTATATGAATCATCATTTAGTTTAAACTGAAAAAACATGAAAGTCAAAACATTTCAGGAAAAGCTTCAGAGTTTCTTCCTCATGCTTTGTATCAGCAGATATGACACATTTCATTTATTGAGGAAAGTTAAGATTTTTGTCCACTTACAGTTTGTTGTCAAGTTAATTAAAGTATGTTTTAGAATGAGAGTTCATGGTTCAATCAATGATCCAATAAGTATTTCATTGTAACATTATCTCTTATTTGATAGCCATAATTTTAATTCTACTTTAGGAAAACAAAAAGTTGTTAGACTCAAACACTTAAATTAGAATAAATATTAAAAGACAGTTGAAAATTGTAAATTTTTGACTTGTGTTAAACAACGTTCTTACTGGTTGATTATGAAATCCAATAAATAATGGATATGTACGAAGGGTTAGTGAAAGGGCCACAGTTTATATCAATGTAAAAGTTTTCATATCAATCTATGATGATATTTATCAAGAAAAATTTAATTTTATTAATTAGTTTTTATCATTAAAAGACAAATTTCTGCTCCTTTGTGAAGGCTGTAGTTTTAAATTCAGCAATGAATCAAAAAGTTAATTAAAAGCTAAACATTCTACAAATCTGATGTAGATCAATGATGAGTTTTACATTATCACAGTGCTTAAATCGATATATACATATGTTGAATCTTTTGTATATTGATATTGGTGGGAAATAGAATGCCATATTTAGTAATATTGTTTAATCGCCCAGCCGTGACATGTTGAAGTTGAATAATTTGGTCGTTTGCGTGTTATTTCACTGAACAGTGATGATAAAATTCTACTATAAAGATGACAAACTTTAGAGTTATGTCCTCGAATGGTTCGAGGGTATCTGTGGATAAAATGAGAGAATATCACATATGTGTCATAGTTTCTACATGTACCACTGTGTATGGGTTTTTGTAGAGGGTGATATCACTGTGTCCTACAATGACCACAGTGATACATCCCCTTACAAAAACTCCCTTCCTCTGAGAGAGAAAATGTTGTGTATGATGCTGATACACAAAACAATTCAGTTAGCAGGTCTGTTCAGTCTGTGTCTCACAAAACATGTCGTGGGAAGATGAGAGATTGACAGTAATGTGTTCTCACATAAAGGTTTGTATGAGGACATCACAAAAGAAATGTGTTTTAAAAATGTGATTGAAAATAAATAAAACAAAAATAAACTAGTGCACATAGCACATACCCCAAAATGTAATGCTTTCTTTCTTGGTCCATGTTCTTTCCTTCTACAAAGTTTCATGGAAATCTGTTCAGTGTTTTGTTTGTAGTCTTGTCTACATATAAATAAACAAGCCAACAAACAGGGATGAAAACATAATCTCCTTGGCGGAGGTAACAAAAGTAAAAACAATGATCAAGATTCCATATTTTTAATACTGAAGCTAGATAAATGCAAACAGTACAAATACTGGGCGGGCACTATCAGGCAGAGGTTTTTGTATGAGTATAAACAGCTGTGTACAGTGGGGGGGTGGGCCACAGTGATATATTGCAATACAAAAACTTAACAGAGGCACATAGGCCCTGTTCTCAAGAAAGAAAGTAAACATCACAACATTTTCCATATTTATTAGACATTAGAGCTGTCACTGAATATTCTAAATGTATTTATATAATTGTATTGTTTAAATAAAGACGACATTTGATTGTGGAATCAATATGAGAGGCGTCACTTTCATTGATGCAGAATGAAATGCAGACTGTGCTCTAACAAGTGCATAATTCAACAACCACTATGTGGTAATGATGGCGTAAAGTTCACAACCACACTCGGCTGCAAAGTGTCTTTTTCAATCTGTGATGGTAAATTGCATAAACTAAATATATCATCATTTAGTTTTAATCTGAAAAAACATGAACGTAAAAACATCTCAGGAGAAGCTTCAGTGTTTCTTCCTCATGCTTTGTATCAGCAGATATGACACATTTCAGTTATTGAGGAAAGTTAAGATTTTTGTCCACTTACAGTTTGTTGTCAAGTTAATTAAAGTATGTTTAAAATGAGAGTTCATGGTTCAATCAATGATCCAATAAGTATTTCATCGTAACATTATCTCTTATTTGATAGCCATATTTTTAATTGTACTTTAGGAATACAAAAAGTTGTTAGACTCAAAGACTTAAATTAGAATAAATATTAAAAGACAGTTGAAAATTGTAAATTTTTGACTTGTGGTAAACAACGTTCTTACTGGTTGATTATGAAATCCAATAAATTATGGATATGTACGAGGGCTGAGTGAAATGGCCACAGACTATATCATTGTAAAAGTTGTCATCTAAATCGATAATGATAATTATCCCGGAAAAATTATATTATTATTTAATTTTAATCGTAAAAATACTAATTTCTGCTCCTTTATGAAGGCTGTCGTTTTAAACTCAGAGAAAAAATTGAAACAGTTAGTAAACAGCTAAACATTGTACAAAACTGATGTAGATCAATGACGAGTTTTACATTATCACAATGCTTAAATCAATATATATTAAATATTTGGTATATTGATATTGGTGCAAATTATAAAACCATATTTAGTGACATAATCGCCCAGCCCTGATATGTTGAAGAGGAATAACTTGGTGTTTTGTGTGTTATTTCACTGAACAGTGACAATAAAGCTCTGATATAAAGATGACAACTTTAGAGTTATATGATCGAATGGTTTGAGGTTATCTGTGGATAAAATGAGAGAATATCACATATTTGTCATAGTTTCTACATGTACCACTGTGAATGGGTTTTTGTAGAGGGTGATATCACTGTGTCCAACTATGACCACAGTGATACATCCCATAACAAAAACTTCCTTCCTCTGAGAGAGAAAATATTGTGTATGATGCTGATACACAAAACAAATGTGTTAGCAGGCATGTTCAGTCTGTATTTCACAAAACACGTCGTGGGAAGATGAAAGATTGACAGTAATGTTTTCTCACATAAAGGGTTGTATGAGAACATCACAAAAAACAGTGTTTTAATTTTTTTTTATTTGAAAATAAATAAAACAAATATAAACTAGTGCACATAGCACATACCAAAAAAAAGGTTATGTTGTCTTTCCTGATAAATGTTCTTTCCTTCTACAAAGTTTCATGGAAATCTGTTCAGTGTTTTGTTTGTAGTCTTGTCTTCATATAAATAAACAAGCCAACAAACAGGGATGAAAAAATAACCTCCTTGGTGGAGGTAACAAAAGTAAAAACAATGATCGATATTCCATATTTTTAATACTGCAGTAAGATAAATGCAAACAGTACAAATACTGGGCGTGCACCATCAGGCAGAAGTTTTTGTATGAGTATAAACAGCTGTGTAATAGCTGGGGGGTGGGCCACAGTGAAATATTGCAATACAAAAACCTAACTGAGGCACATGGGCACTTTTCTCAAGAAAGAAGGAAAACAATAAAATGTTCCATATTTATTAGACAATAGGTCTTGTCACTGAATATTCTAAATGTATTTACATAATTTAATTGTTTAAATAAAGACGACATTTGAATGTTAAATCAATATGAGAGGAGTCACTTTCATTGATGCAAAATGAAATGCACACTGAGCTCTAACAAGTGCATAATTCAACAACCACTATGTGGTAATGATGGCTTAAAGTTCACAACCACACTCGGCTGCAAATAATCATTTTCACTCTGTGATGGTAAATTTCATAAACTATATGTATCATCTCTGAAAAAACATGAAAGTCAAAACATCTCAGGAAAAGCTTCAGTGTTTCTTCCTCATGCTTTGTATCAGCAGATATGACACATTTCATTTATTGAGAAGGGTTAAGATTTTTGACCACTTACAGTTTGTTGTCAAGTTTATTAAAATATGTTTTGAATGAGAGTTCATGGTTCAATCAATGATCCAATAAGTATTTAATTGTAACATTATCTCTTATTTTATAAACATATTTCAAATTGTACTTTAGGAAAACAAAAAGCTGTTAGACTCAAAGACTTAAATTAGAATAAATATTAAAAGACATTTGAAAATTTTACATTTTTGACTTGTGGTTAACAACATTCTTACCGGTCGATTATGAAATCCAATAAATTATGGATATGAACGAGGGCTGAGTGAAATGGCCACAGATTATATCAATGTAAAAGTTTTCATCTCAATCGATAATGTCATATTCCTATTAATTTTTATCTTTAAAAAGACAGATTTCTGCTCCTCTTGTGAAGGCTGTCGTTTTAAACTCAGAGCAAAGAATGAAAAAGTTAATAAACAGCAAAAGTCTACGAATGTGATGTAGATCAATGATGTGTATTTCATTATCACAATGCTTAAATCAATATATATTGAATCTTTGGTATATGGTGGAAATTATGAAGCCATATTTAGTGATATTGTTTAATTGCCCAGCCATGAAATGTTGGAGTTGAATAAGTTGGTCTTTTGTGTGTTATTTCACTGAACAGTGATAGTAAAATTATAATATGAAGATGACAAACTTTAGAGTTATATGATAGAATGGTTCAAGGGCATCTCTGGATAAAATGAGAGAATATTACATATGTGTCATAGTTTCTACATGTACCACTGTGTATGGGTTAAGATTTTGGTCCACTTACAGTTTGTTGTCAAGATAATTAAAGTATGTTTTAAATGAGAGTCCATGGTTCAATCAATGATCCAATTAGATTTTTTATTGTAACATTATCTCTTATTTGAAAGACATATTTCAATTGTACTTTAGGAAAACAAAAAGGTGTTAGACTCAAAGACTTAAATTAGAATAAATATTAAAAGGCAGTTGAAAATTGAACATTTTGGACTTGTGGTAAACAACATCCTTACATGTTGATTATGAAATAAAATAAATTATGGATATGTACTAGGGCTGAGTGAAATGGCCACAGATTATATCAATGTAAAAGTTTTCATATCAATCTATGATGATATTTATCAAGAAAAATGTAATATTATTATTTAGTTTTTATCATTAAAACACGGATTTCTGCTCCTTTGTTAAGGCTGTAATTTTAAACTCAGAGCTAAGAATGAAAAAGGTAATAAACAGCTAGATATTCTACAAATATGATGTAGATCAATGATGAGTTTTACATTATCACAATGCTTAAATCGACATATATTGAATATTTGGTATATTGATATTGGTGGAAAATATAAAGCCATATTTAGTGATATTGTTTAATGGTTCAGCCATGATATGTTGAAGTTGAATAACTTGGTGTTTTTTGTGTTATTTCACTGAACAGTGATGATAAAATTCTACTAAAAAGATGACAAACTTTAGAGTTATGTCATCGAATGGTTCAAGGGTATCTGTGAATAAAATGAGAGAATATCACATATGTGTCATAGTTTCTACATGTACCACTGTGTATGGGTTTTTGTAGAAGGTGATATCACTGTGTACAACAGTGGCCACAGTGATACATCCCATCACAAAAACTCCCTTCCTCTGAGAGAGAAAATGCTGTGTATGATGCTGATACACAAAACAATTCAGTTAGCAGGCCTGTTCAGTCTGTGTCTCACAAAACACGTCTTGGGAAGATGAGAGATTGACAGTAATGTGTTCTCACATAAAGGTTTGTATGAGGACATCACAAAAGAACTGTGTTTTAAAAATGTGATTGAAAATAAATCAAACTAAAATAAACTAGAGCACATAACACATACCCCAAAATGTAATGTTTTCTTTCTTGGTCCATGTTCTTTCCTTCTACAAAGTTTCATGGAAATCTGATCAGTGTTTTGTTTGTAATCTTGTCTACATATAAATAAACAAGCCAACAAACAGGGATGAAAAC
Organism: Pseudopleuronectes americanus; assembly: GCA_038501795.1. Taxonomy (NCBI): domain Eukaryota; kingdom Metazoa; phylum Chordata; class Actinopteri; order Pleuronectiformes; family Pleuronectidae; genus Pseudopleuronectes; species Pseudopleuronectes americanus. The sequence goes on from CM076732.1 coordinate 3,935,038, forward strand.
ATAACCTCCTTGGCGGAGGTAACAAAAGTAAAACAGTGATCTATATTCCATATTTTTAATACTGCAGTAAGATAAATGCAAACAGTGCAAATACTGGCCGCGCACCATCAGGCAGTGGTTTTTGTACGAGCATATACAGCTGTGTACTCTGGGAGTAGCCACAGTGATATATTGCAATACAAAAACTTAACAGAGGCACATAGGGACTGTTCTCAAGAAAGAAGGAAAACAATCACAACATTTTCCATATTTATTAGACATTAGGGTTGTCACTGAATATTCTAAATGTATTTATATAATTTATTGTTGAAATAAAGACGACATTTGATTGTGAAAATCAATATGAGAGGAGTCACTTTCATCGATGCAAAATGAAATGCAGACTGAGCTCTAACAAGTGCATAATTCAACAACCACTATGTGGTAATGATGGCGTAAAGTTCACAACCACACTCGGCTGCAAAGAGTCATTTTCACTCTGTGATGGTAAATTGCATAAACTATATGTATCATCATTTAGTTTTACTCTGAAAAAACATGAAAGTCAAAACATCTCAGGAAAAGCTTCAGAGTTTCTTCTTCATGCTTTGTATCAGCAGATATGATACATTTCAGTTATTGAGGAAAGTTAAGATTTTTGTCCTCTTACATTTTGTTATCAATTTGATTAAAGTATGTTTGAAATGAGAGTTTGTGGTTCAATCAATGATCAAATAAGTATTTAATTGTAACATTATCTCTTATTTGAAAGCCATATTTGTAATTGTACTTTAGGAAAACAAAAAGGTGTTAGACTCAAAGACTTAAATTACAATAATTATTAAAAGACAGTTGAATATTCAACACTTTGGACAAGTGGTTAACAACATCCTTACTGGTTGATTATGAAATCCAATAAAATATGTATATGTATGAGGGCTGAGTGAAATGGCGACAGATTAAATCAATATCAAAGTTTTCATATCAATCTAAAATATTTATCAAGAAACATGTCACATTATTTAGTTTTTATAATTAAAAGACTGATTTCTGCTCCTTGGTGAAGGCTGTCGTTTTAAACTCAGCGCAAAGAATGAAAAAGTAAAAAAAAAGGCAAAATATTCTACAAATCTGATGTAGATCAACGATGAGTTCTACATTACCACAATGCTTATATATATATATATATATATATATATATATATATATATATATATATATATATATATATATATATATATATATTTAATCTTTGGTATACTGATGGAAATTATGAAGCCATATTTAGAGATATTTCATGTTCAGTGATATTTCAAAGTTTCATGGAAATCTGTTCAGTGTTTTGTTTGTAGTCTTGTCTATATTTAAAAAACAATGATCAAGATTCCATATTTTAATACTGAAGTATGATAATTGCACATAGTACAAATACTGGCCCTGCACCATAAGGCAGAGGTTTTTGTATGAGTATAAACAGCTGTGTATCATGGGAACCACAGTGATATATCGTAATACAAAAACTTAACTGAGGCACATAGGTCCTGTTCTAAAGAAAGAAGGAAAACAATAAAATTTTCCATATTTATTTGACATTAGGGCTGTCACTGAATATTCTAAATGAATTTTTATAATTTTTGAAATAAAGACAACATTTGATTGTGAAAATCAATATGAGAGAAGTCACTTTCATTGATGCAAAATTTAATGCAGACTGAGCTCTAACAAGTGCATAATTCAACAACCAATATGTGGTAATGAGGGGTAAAGTTCACAACCACAATCGGCTGCAAAGATTCATTTTCACTCTGTGATGGTAAATTGCATAAACTTTACGTACCATCATTTAGTTTTCCCGTGGTAAAAACATGAAAGTCAAAACATCTCAGGAAAAGCTTCAGAGTTTCTTCCTCATGCTTTGTATCAGCAGTTATGATACATTTCAGTTATTGAGAAAGGTTAAGATTTTTGTCCACTTACATTTTGTTATCAAGTAAATAAAAGTATGTTTTAAATGAGAGTTCGTGGTTCAATCAATGATCCAATAAGTATTTAATTGTCACATTATCTCTTATTTGAAAGCCATATGTAATTGTACTTTAGGAAAACAAAAAGGTGTTAGACTCAAAGACTTAAATTACAATAAATATTAAAAGACAGTTGAAAATTGAACATTTTGGACTTGTGGTTAACAACATCCTTACTGGTTGATTATGAAATCCAATAAATTATGGATATGTACGAGGGCTGAGTGAAATCGCCACAGATTAAATCAATGTAAAAGTTTTGATATCAATATATGATGATATTTATCACGAAAAATGTCATTTTATATTTAGTTTTTATCCTTTAAAGAATAATTTCAGCTCCTTTGTGAAGGCTGTAGTTTTAAACTCAGAGCAAAGACTGAAAAAGTTAATAAACAGCTAAATATTCTATAAATCTGATGTAGATCAATGATGAGTTTTTACATTATCACAATGCTTAAATAGATATATATTGAATATTTTGTATATTGATATTGGTGGGAAATTATAATGCCATATTTAGTGAGATTTTTTTATCGCCCAACCCTGAAATGTTGAAGTTGAATAAGTTGGTCTTTTGTTTGTTATTTCACTGAACAGTGATAATACAATTATAATATAAAGATGACAATGTTTAGAGTTATGTCATCGAATGGTTCGAGGGTATCTCTGGATAAAATGAGAGAATATCACATATGTGTCATAGTTTCTACATGTACCACTGTGTATGGGTTTTTGTAGAAGGTGATATCACTGTGTCCTACAATGGCCACAGTGATACATCCCATCACAAAAACTTCCTTCCTCTGAGAGCGAAAATGCTGTGTATGATGCTGAAACACAAAACAATTCAGTTAGCAGGTCTGTTCGGTCTGTGTCTCACAAAACACGTTGTGGGAAGATGAGAGATTGACAGTAATGTGTTCTCACATAAAGGTTTGTATGAGGACATCTCAAAAGAACTGTGTTTTAAAAATGTGATTTAAAATAAATAAAACAAAAATAAACTAGTGCACATAGCACATACCCTAAAATGTAATGTTTTCTATCTTGGTCCATGTTCTTTCCTTCTACAAAGTTTCATTGAAATCTGTTCAGTGTTTTGTTTGTAGTTTTGTCTACATATAAATAAACAAGACAACAAACAGGGATGAAAACATAACCTCCTTTGCGGTGGTAACAAAATTAAATCAGTGATCAAGATTCCATGTTTTTATTACTGAGGCTAGATAAATGTAAACAGTACAAATACTGGGCGTGCATCATCAGGCAGGGGTTTTTGTATGAGTATATACAGCTGTGTATGGGGGGACTGGGCACAGTGATATATTGCAATACAAAAACTTGTATTGAACTTAACTAGGGCCCATAGGCCCTGTTCTAAAGAAAGAAGGAAAACAATAACAACATTTTCCATATTTATTAGACATCTTTCGTCTAATAAATGTTTCTTCCTCATGCTTTGTATCAGCAGATATGATTCATCCCATTTATACAGTTTGTTGTCAAGTTAATTAAAGTATGTTTTAAATGAGAGTTCATGGTTCAATCAATGATCCAATAAGTATTTAATCGTAACATCATCTCTTATTTGACATAGTTCGAATTATACTTTAGGAAAACACAAAGGTGTTAGACTCAAAGACTTAAATTAGAATGAATATTACAAGACAGTTAAAAATTGTACATTTTGGACTTGTGGTTGGCAACATCCTTTCTGGTTGATATTTATGTAATGAAGAGGAAATAATCCTCCCCACAACAGGTGCTTCCGCAGCCTGTTAACAAACTGAAACTTGAAGCCAAAGGCTCAGCAACCAGCTCTAGAGGCCAGAGAACCTACAGTATGTCCCCTTCTTAAAAAACTGATATTGTCAGTTTATACTGCTATTATCTCTGACAGAAAACATTTGATAAATAACACAACATTTTTCTGAGCTAGTACCATTTAAGTTATGCTGGATGGAGTTATCAGCTATCTACTAGTGTCACATTTTTCCCCCCAGACTCATATGAGGTAACAGTGGCCTTTGACCTTTGGCCACTTGTGACGACCCTCTCAAAGTCTCTCTCTGCAGGAGCCAGATGGGAGGAGCTTGGCCGTCAGGTAGATTCACTTCACCTGGTCTGGCTGCAGTAAGCTGGAGACATTCAGCCAGTCTGTCTCTCCCACATGGCTTCACAGTATTTGGTCTTGGTTGCACTTTGATTTCTACATTAAATGTCCTGTTCAGTTCTGTAAATAAACTTATTTTGAGGTTAAGCTCATGTGAGGCCTTCCCTACTTTGTCCAGCTTTGAGCCAGGTTGTGACACCATTGAAATCAGTTCATCTTGGAGACCAAGGGACAACTGGTCAAAATTTGATGAAATTACCAAAAGATAAAGATAAAAGATAAAGATAAAGATAAAGTAGCTTTATTGTCAATTTCAGCATGTACAAGACATACAGGAAATCGATATGACGTTTCCCACTCTCCCACAGTGAAACATATAAAGTGCACAGGCACAACTGATAACACAATACATTTGTAATACTAAGTAAACATACAGATTTTTAAGTACAGCGGCATAAGGTTCTCTAAAGTGTAAACATAGTCATTAATGTGATAAAAGTGCAAAAAGTACAAGACAGTGTGTTGCAGAAGTAAACATACAGATTTTTAAGTACAGCAGCATAAAGTTCTCAGCATAAAGCAGCATAAAAGCATAAAAGGGAGACTAGAGATGTCCTCAAGACCAAAAACCCATTTTGTGAGGTCACAGTGACCTTTACCTTTGACCTACAAATTCTAATCAGGCCATCAAGTGAATGTTTGCGCCAGATCTAATACAAATACCCATTGGTGTTCCTGATATCTCATGTTCACACGTGTTCTGTAAGGTCATAGTGAACTTGACCTTTGACCAACAAATTCGTGTCAGTTTTTCTGTGATTCCACATGAATTTTTGTCCCAAATTTGAACAAAATTCCCTTGTGTTGTTCCTAAGATATCATGTTCACAAGGCAAACAAAATTTGAAGAAATTCCCGAATTGGACGGACAGACAACCCCCAAATACGATGCCACTGGCTGTTGCTGCCACAGAAGCATAAATATACTGTAATCTTCACAGTATAACACCAGTCAGTTCAACTTCAGGAATATCAATCTGTTTAGGAAGCACAGGGATTGTTAATAATTTCATACTGAGCACATGTGACAGGCGTGGAAGAGTCTGGAGAAGCTGTGGTGAATGTTGTTCTGCCTGTAACAACATCCAGCATGCCTGGTTTTGCGGGGGGGCTAAGTGATGGTCTGGGGATGCATATGCTTGGAGAGTCCCACAGACCTCCATGTCATTGCCAAAAGTACCTTGACTGCTGTTAGGTACCGGGTGCATTGGGCCCTGGGTTCCTCCTGGTGCAGGGCAGTGTGTGTAGGCAGTTCCTGATAGGCGAAGAAATTTATGCCATTGACTGACCATCACATTCCCCTGACCTAAATCCAAATGCATCAGTGTATCCAACGCTGCCAGTTACCGCCACAGACTGTTCAGGAGCTCACTGAGGAGTCCTGCCAGGAGCTCTCCCAGGACACGACTCATCAGGAGCATGTCAAGACGCTGTCGGGAGTGCAAACAGGCACTCGGAGGCCGTACTACGGTGGCCCTGAGAGCTCAAAGTACTGAACGACAACGGAAATGTTTCAAGGGGACACTTAAAAGTACACTTAAAGGGACACTTAACACTTAAAAGACACTGCTGCCACAGGAGCCACAAAAATGTCCAATACGTCCAACAAATTTGGTTCCACAATATGGACAAAAGCTTGCCTGGGGAAAAGGAAGAATGCTATGTGAATGCTAAGGGCTCTAAATTACTCACATACAGGGGCTTGCTTGTTAGCGCAAGACCCTGTATGTCCAGCCCAAACCATTGAGGAGTCATGACGCTCTAAAGACAAGATGATGTCAGAGGGTTAACAGTAGACATCTGCAGTAATACAGTTTATTATATATTAAAATAAACAAGAAATCTTTACAGTTTAGCCAATTTTCCAATATCACTGACGGACACCGACTTTAACAGCTCCAATCTGCGGCAGCAACAACAACCGGATGTGTCCATCAGTGTTAGCTGTCCTCTGGAAACACTTCCATTGTCGTTTCCAGCGCGATTCTGTAATGAGTTGTTGTGTTCTCAAATTGATGAAGATGATTTCTTACTTTGCTTGTGTTTTGTCTACTTGCATGTGTTTTCTTGAGTTGCAGTGCGTTGAGCTCTCAGGGCCACCGTACCATACACACTACTGAGTCACATTAGTAGTTGCCGTAATGAAATGTGCACGAGTTTGATCAGCCTGTGATTTCAATTGTCGACCTTGATTTCCGACGTGCTCTTGAATCGAGCCCGCACTGGTTTGATGATTTTGGTTTCCATTGACCGTTGTTACACCATTTTGTTCCCAACTGAATTATACACTGTACATCAGTAAAGATTTTTAACTGGAATAATTTGTTCATCAGGATCTGATGTGTGATTTAAGCGTTTTCTTTGCGCATGAATTCAAGTTTTTGTTTAAACAAGAAGGTATCATGCTTCAACGTAAAAAGTGTTACGTTATAACTTCATCGAGAGTGTTTTGTTATAACGCGGAATCAATGTTGTTTCAAACTTAATTCTGACAATGTGAACCTGTAGGCACAGAGCTCTATTATGGTTGTAACTTGTATCAGGCTTAATAGAAACAAGATGCATTTGAATTCAGTGTTGCGTGAACCTCATGCTGCAGGAAGTGGAGCTGACAGGAGGGTCCGTTAAAGGGGAAGTGGTCTCCAACCGTTACTAAATTTTTTATAACCCCGACCTCAGGAGAAGAAAGATCTCAAGGGAAATGGTTAATAAATAGTTGAGTGGGGACTGCGTCTTCAGTGAAACCTGTTTATGCTCCCTGGTTTGAACTACATTTTTTGTATTTGTACTAGAAGCAGATTGAAATAGATCACTGTGACTACTTCGACTACTGGGGACAAGGGACACAAGTCACAGTAACTTCTGGTGAGTACGAATCTAATACATTTGGCTGAAAACTATTACATTTTGTGTATAATTTGACTCCTTTTTGTGACTACAATGTCACAGGAGGTAATTGTTTTTAAGGTTTTAAAGGGTCCGGTAAGGGTAAGATCTTCTGGCTCTGAAAATGTAGCAACTACAGTGCTAAATTTTATATTTCGATATATGTGGCTTAAAGCTATTTCAGTGTGATAGTTTTTGTATGTTCAATGCATTGGTGTATTGCACTGTGATTACGCTTTTGCCTACTGGGGTCAAGGCACGACGGTTACAGTCACATCAGGTAAGTCTGTTACTTTTTTGAATTGCTCGTTTTTGTAGATTTGGATGAAAAACTTGAGAAACAGTTGTTGTGACACTTGCAGATAATGAATTTCGGGTACAGGTGAACAAAATGTATGTTCTGTTGTTGAAAGAAATCGCGATTTGTTCCATCCAGCGAATCCCAATCTGCAAATTGAAATGTGTCAGAGGCTAGATTATCATGAAATAACCTAGAATGAAAAGGGTCGATATCTGTAAAAAAGTTCATGAATGCAGTTGTTAAGTTGTTGTTGAAGTGCGACACTTCGGCCAGCCGACAAAATTTAGTCCCTTGAAAACAAATTCACAAAAAGTTCTAAACTGGTCGGTCAACTTCAGTTGGATTTTAACTGCATGTTGTCAAAACCTAATTGTTAAGTGGGGTAATGAGTTTATGTCAGACGTGTGATTTCTCCTTCTAAAATGTACAGTGAATTATTTTAAAGCGTTTAAATTATAATTTTATTAAGTATTAATTCAAAGGGGAATTGTTTTAACACAGCATGTAAAGTTCAAACTTAAACAGCCATGGTTTCATTAGAAAACAATGATACATTTTTGGGATCATTTAAACGAGAGAAATTAAACTTTAAGATTACGCTTTCGTGATCATCATTGGTAGATGGTGACTGTATCAAGTCGCAAGTAGATTCAGCACTGTGCTACTATGGTGCTTATGATTACTGGGGAGCGGGTACCACAGTAACAGTTACTTCAGGTAAGAAAATGTTTTAATCTCATACATAAATGCTGAAATTGAACAAAAACTATTGTGTTAGTATGCCAATGATTAAGTGTTTAGTTTACACCTTATTTCCTCCAAAATGTAATTTCAAAGTTGTGTACACTTTAAAGTTCTGCATTTAAAGAAATTTACCTTTTTTTTTATCTAGAGGAAAAACGGCATGAACGTGAATAATATCTTAGAGGTGGTTATTTTTAGTGCAACAAAAAACTAAATAATGACTGTTGAAATACCTAAAGGCGGAGGAGGTCCCCTCAAAATGTCCACAGTTAACTTTTTAAGTCTAATGCCCTCGATGCAGTGCTTTGTTTGGGGACTGACAAAAAGCTTGATTGCCTTCCTTCTGTCTTAGTTAATGCTTGGTGAAGATGTTCTGTCATTTTACTATGTTTTATTAATTTTTTCTTCCCTTCTTAGCCGCTTCAACCAAACCAACTGTGTTCCCTCTGATGCCATGTGGTTCTGGGACTGGAACTACGGTCACTCTGGGCTGCCTCGCCACCGGCTTCTCACCCTCCCCACTGACTTTCGCATGGAACAAAAATGGAGCTACCTTGACAGGTTCTATTCAGTACCCTTCGGTACTGAAAGGCGAGCACTACACAGGAGTCAGTCAGATCGTAGTCCCGAAACAGGACTGGGAGTCGAGCACGCCGGGCCAATACCAATGTGCTGTGACACATACTGCAGGAAATGGAAAAGCTTTGTTCGAAAAGAAAGGTAAGACCAATCTATAAGTTCTATATAAATTTGTCGAAAGCTTTAGTTTGGTAATTGGTTTGAATTGTAGCAGGTTTACATGGCAGAGCTTTGAGCGTATTTGAAAACTGAACTTCAATTTAATGTTTGACAATTTTATTATTATTATTAATTGCTGTGTCATACAATTTTATAATTTACTATTCTGTAAAAAAAAACTGCATTACTCCTTATCAGGTACGTACAATTTGATAAGAATCTAACCTTTAACAGTGAAAATAACAGTAGAATGTGAGATATACACACATACGATAGGGAAACGATTTAAGTTTTGAAATCAAACAAGGAGACATATTATTAATTTTAATTGTTAGTCTACTTGACTAGTAGCACATAGTGAACAGTGAGGTGGAATGAAAAGGCTGAAGCTCGCCCGTCGGTTTTCAGCTTCTATTCTGGTTTCTATTAATATACTCTATAACCTTTGCTCCTGTCTCAGGACAGACTATCGCAGGGTTCTCTTCTTCCTTCCATTTGTCTGCTTAATCCCAGTTCTTCCCAATTTCTGCCTCCCCTCATTTTCAGTGTATATTGGTAATTAACATTCGCATGAAATATGCGTGTGCTTGCCTGAAAAGTCAATGTATATGCAGAAGCCAGCATTAAATCTCTGCTTTTTAATCGTGTAATCTTGTTAACTATAAAAAAAATCATATATTCCTTTTTACCCTTATTGCTCACTTTCGTAAAACAATGTATTAAGGACTGTAATCCAGGTGCATGTGTTTGTTCTACTTCAAAAAGAAAAGTATTGAACTCTTTTCAAAGTCAACATTAAATCTAGATTACACAGTCATTGTAGCACATTGTTAATCTCTGCTTCTGCATATATATTATTCCCTGCTTCCGCAAACATATCTGTGTATGTGTTTGTTTTTCAGTGGTAGTATATAAGACACCCGAGCTGAAAGTGTCGGCCTTGTCTGGTGAGCAAAACGAGGTCTCCTTCATCTGCACTGCCAAAAACTTTTCACCAAAAGATCACCAGATCAAATGGCTGAAAAATCAAATGGAAGTCACTGACAAAATCTCTGAATTCACAAGCGGGAATGGTACAGCACTGTACAGTGTAGCAAGTATTCTCACAATGCAATCCAGTGACGCGCCTTCATCGACCGAGATTACGTGCAAGTTCAAGGGGAAAAACGAAACGGGTGATGAATTCACTCAAGACTCTCTGAGCTACAGTCCTGGAGGTTCAAGTAAGTAAATGTCTGTTTTATGTACATTTATTTTCAATGTAAATGGATTTACACTGATTTCAATAATTTCACACTCAGCGGGCAATGAATGCCCTAAAGCAGACGTGGAAGCAACAATCAAACCCCCCACATTGAAGGACATATTTCTAGAGAAGAAAGGTACCATAACATGCCATGTTAAGGCGAATAAGCCTCGTGTTGTGAAGATACATTGGGAAGATAAGGATGAAAATGAAATTGCCGGTGCCTCTATGGAACCGAAAAATGGTGAAACAACATACAGCCTTCCTCTTGGCATCACATATGACGAATGGAGCCAGGGTATTAAATTCACCTGTGTTGTGGAACATAGTGATGTGATTGATCCTATAAAGACGGTTTATGAAAGGAAACCCGGTAAGACTATTCAGCTACTGTGCACTAAAAACGAATTTGTCATGTCATGCCATTAAGAGACTTATTATTATTATTTCCAAATTTATTTATTAACAGAAATTTGTTGCAGAACTGTAGGCACTTTCTATGTTTGTCAGGAGGCTTAATTGTGCTCTCATGCTTACAGGAGTGGCGACTCAGCGTCCGTCAGTGTTTATGATGCTACCAGTAGAGCACATAAAAAATCAAATGGTTACTCTGACTTGCTTTGTGAAAGACTTCTCCCCTGAAGAGGTTTTCGTTTCTTGGCTTGAAAATGATGAATTGGCAAAAGACGTTTTCAATACCACAAACCCTATTGAAAACAATGGAACCTACTCGGCTTATGGCCAGTTACATATCAGCCTCGACAAGTGGAAAACCAATGGCTCGGTGTACAGCTGCGTGGTTTTCCACGAATCTCTGGTTTCCAATACAAGAGCCATTGTCAGATCCATTGGCTACAATACATATGACAAACTCAACCTGGTCAACGTCAGCCTGAACATACCTGACACGTGCAAGGCCTAGTAGATGCTATTTTGTGTCCTCTGCTGTTTGTTAATGTTTGTTGCTTTTGATGACATTGTGTGTGTGTCTTTTTAATGCAGATTCAAAATCAAAATAAAAAAAAAGCCCTTTGCAATCTGTTGTTGTTTGTTGCATGCAGCTCATGTCTTATTCAACCAATATTTGGAGATACATGTTTAGTGCACAGTCAGTGCTGTCCAATTGCCACACAAATAAGGCGTTATTACACAATATATTTAGCCTTCAAGATCAAATTGTTTTCACTACAAAAAATGCAATCACCACACCTCACTAACTTTAGGCATTAAGGCTTTTGGATGTAGATGGTGAATGAACACTTGTTGTGTCTTGGTGTATGTGTGTTTCTTCTACTGGGTCTTGCACCCCAAACACAAGATAGATGACTGTTTCAAGAAAAAAAAACAGCTCCTCGGTCCCTCAGTCAAATGATGAATATTTCTCACAAGCTGACGAATCAGGCAACACCAATAATGGGGGTCTTCAAAAGTAAATCAGCATCACAGTAGGAAAACAAAAAATCAATATTTAACAATAGGGCATGCAGAACTATTAGCCGACATCCTTCATACACTTATAAGTCACAGGTCATATGTTTTTTTTCAATTATTTTACACTCGGCGGCTGTGGTTCAGGAGATAGAGCGGATCGTCCACTAACCAGAATGTGAGAGGTTCAATTCCCCATATTCCGCATTTGCCCAAAGTGTCCTTGGTCAAGATACCAAATTGTAAAAATATTATATTGTTCATTACCTGCTGAGATTTTGTTCAATGGTGGCTTTGGAACTTCCTTGATATTTATTGAATAATTATTTTACGTTACATCTAGTGTTCGTGATTGAATGGGAGGAGTCCATGGCGGCAGAAGTTGATCACATGGGAAACACTGCCATCACCTTCATCTTTCTCTTCCTCACCTCCATTCTGTTCATCATTGGAACCACTGCTTTCAAGGTAATACTGTGTTTACAAGTTGGTCTTAGCACAGATTTTTTATTATTAGATTGCAAAGGATAAAATGCTTTATTCACCACTTTATTTACCACAGCTGAAAACACCAAAACAGAGAGTCTAAAAACTGAGATAAAAACTGACTAAGGTCAGCAGAGTATACCAAATTTTCTCTGAAGTATAAAAGAGTTATGTCTCATTTATACTTCTTGACTTCGGGAAACATTTTTAAATTTCCAAAAAGGTTTTGGTGAATTTAAATATGTCTGTTGCTGTAATTGTACCTGTTGGTGTGTGTTGAATAATATTTCTTTCTCATATTTAACATTGCTAAGAAACCCATGATAACATTAAATTATGTCAAATTTGTATTTGTGTCAGGTATAAATATTCATATACATACTTTTTGGTGCAGCGCCTCACTTAACTATAATGTGAGGGCTTCAAAAAGACCTGTAAAGGACTTTGACCATATTTTATATATGACTATATTTTGGATACAACTAATGGACATCATTAGAAAGAGGTCAGACAACATTTATGATTCATATATAACATTTGTATTTTTTAAACATGCAGTAATGTTGTAGCCGTTAAGTGTATATGTTCATCATATGATACACTTTAACCCCAATATTAAGTGCAACTAATGGCAGGAATTCAAGATTTTTGGTGGACTATTATTAATCCACTCTTTCAATGTTTTTTTTGTCTTTTCAGGTTAAATGAAACCAGGCGAACTTTCTGTACAGTAATACTTTTTCACATTTTTTTTTCTTGTAAACGCAATTTCCCCCTTTTCCCATTAAAATTACAAGAGCTTTATGTCTTTTTGAAAATAAATGTTAAAATGCAGTTAACTAATGCAGATTTATTTCTCCTCACCATTACTTTGAAATGGTTTGCTTCATCAAGTTTGAATATGTGTTATACAATACTCATAACTGTTTTACATTAATATTCTGTCTTTTTTTTAATGTTGTACTGAATTATGTAATAAAAGGTTATGTTCATCACCTCATCAGCAAGTCCATTTGTAGATTTAACAGTTGGTTAGTTTTCCAGTCACTAATGGACTTGAAAATGAAAGGCTTCGCTAAAGTCATGAGGCCACATGAAATCTATGTGAAACCTTATGCAAACAGTTCTGAGATATTTAAATGTACATGTTGTTTCTGTTACTGGCATAACCACACCTCACACCTGGTATCTGTGATGCACCATTGCTTCTTGCATTGTTTCACTTCTGTAAATTGGTACTTTTTTGGGAGCTGGGTGTTACTCAATGCTTCTGCTTGCCGCTAGCCGTGATCACTCAGCCCTGTCATGCCTTAACATCTGTGCAACCGACTTCCAGCCCTATTTCCACCTGACTTTCAGACACCAGCCACTGTAAAAGTACAACTCTGCCATCTAGCCAAAATACACTGATATTACAGTTTGCATTGCGGCTATTCAGTTAGTTACTTGACCAAAATCTGAAGGTATGTATCACTGAAGAGAACCTGTTCAGTTCATATTCAAAACAACTACATCTAACATATGGAATAAGGCAAGTAAAGTCAAATTAATCTATGTTCTATCTCAGGTGTGCGGGTTGTCAAGCCAAACATCACACTTCACCCTGTCTGGGAAGGTGAATTTAGGGCCTCACCTGTCAGACTCATCTGCACCATAAGTGGCTTCTTCCCAAGCAAATTGCAAGTGGAGTGGCAAATGGACAACCAAACCTCAAGAATTACTCCAACTGAAACGAAGCTGCAGAGTTTCGAGGGAGGAGAGAAAACCTACAGTCGAATCAGCGATATTGCGCCGCTGAAGAAAGATTGGGAAAGCGGCTCAACGTTTGGATGCAAGGCCCGACACGAAAAACAGGAATTTAAAAAAACAGTAAATATTTGTCAAGGTAGATATGTTTATTATTTCAAGGCAATATTATATAGTTAATGTTGAACAAAAACCAATGTTTCTATGAAGTTTTTAAATGTTTCCTGCACTATTTCTTGTTTGTCAGTGTATGGAAGTGCCGCTGCCTCCATTGATGTGGAGATCCCCAGCTTCAAGACTGTAATGATGGCAGCATCTGCAGTGACAGCAAGATGTACTGTCCACACTCTGTTTGATGTCAAGGTGACCTGGGTGAAGAATGGACGACAGAGCATAATAGGATACACGAATCCAAATGCAACTCATATCATCAGTGTTCTGTCGGTTACCTCCAGTCAGTGGAAACAACTCCAGTCTTTAACATGTAAAGCTGAACATAAGTGCCTCTCATCCACTGAGAGAACTGTGAAGGTTACAGGTATGAGACGACTTTACATCATTGAAATCAGACACATTATAAATGCAGAGGACTGTAAAGTAGTCATTCTTCTTTTTGTATCATTCAGGTCCTGATGTTACAGTTCCATCAGTGGAGATTAGGAGGTCTCTCCAAGACTTGCTGAAGGGACAAAGTGCTGTGCTCGAGTGCGACATCACAAATCTCTCCTCCAGCGACCTCTACGTCACCTTTCAGGCAAACGATACAGACATCTCTGACAAACAGTATGTGGACCTCCCTGTAGCCCCAGGCCTCCATTCAATCACCAGAAGCTTCTCCATCCCTCAAAGTCACTGGAAGAAAGACACAACTTTCACCTGCAAAGTCCAACAAGGCTTCTCCTCCAAGATCACCTCAAAGTCAACTGGATATATATTTGGTGAGAGGAATTCCCATTGTTTCCCATCATTACAGTCGATTCAATGTTTCACTCTTGATTCATCTGCAGTAGATTCACTCATTAATGAATCCTCTCTCATTTAGTGGACCCTTCTGTGGAGCTTCTCCTTGTCCCCAGTGAAGAGTCCGGACCACAGAGACTCTTATGCTCTGCACTGGGCTTCAACCCTCAAATTCAATGGTTTTCTGAGTCCAAGCAACAATCTTCAAACAGCGACAAGGTCACCATGGGAGCAGACGGACGTGTGACAAGGACCAGTCAACTTGATATCCCCCAAAATGAGTGGAAAACAGGGAAAGTCTTCACTTGTAAAGTGTCTGACACGTCCCTGGGAAAAACTGTCCACAAGAATTACAGCCTCTGCTCAGGTGAGAACATGTGGAGAATCAAAACCTCAGCTGTCTACTGAGAATAGTGTCTCCATCCAGCAGATCTCAACTGAGTTCAAAGCATCAGGTCAATAGTCTCAATATACAGGATAACCAACATCACCACACTGTGGTTTTACATATTCATCAACCTGTAAAGTTGCAGGAAATACAGTTACAATTTCGACTGGTGTTCCTGAGTCATGAATTTGAATAACAGCCGGAAATGTGTTTTTTTTAACATTATAATATCACTGTGAAGCTGATCTTTGACATTTTGAATATAAATTTCATGACTTCATGATTTTATCCAATTAGATGTTTGTTTGAGACCTTGTCACAATCAGCATGAACTTTTCATTATGGAAAACAATTTTGTTTTGTGCAGATACAGTGTCAATGAGCTCTAACAATTCAAATCCACATTCATTTATATTTGATTCAGAGTCAGCATTTGTGCTAAATTTGAAGAAATGCCCTTGAGGTGTTCCTGAAATATTGTGGTCACAAGGCCAAAACTTTGAGTCAAGTCACAACTGTACAACATTTAAAAACATTCCCATCAGGTGATACTGGGATATCAAATTTGTAAGGATTTGACTGATATAGAGATGTACACAGACTGATGTATGGAGAAACAACCCTGACAACAATTCCTGCTATCGCTGACACTGGTGCATATAAGTGACAAAGTTCCCTCATGATTTGACCTTGCATCGTGATTTGTATTTTTATTGTTTGTCAGTGTATTCAAGTGCCGCTGCTTCCATTGATGTGGAGATCCCCAGCTTCAGGACTGTAATGATGGCAGAATCTGCAGTGACAGCAACGTGTACTGTCCACACTCTGTTTGATGTCAAGGTGACCTGGGTGATGGATAGAGGAGAGGACAGAAAAGTAACCACGAATTCAAACGCAACTCATATCATCAGTGATGTGTCGGTTCCCTCAAGTCAGTGGAAACACCTCCAGTCCATAACATGTAAAGCTGAACATAAGTGCCTCTCATCCACTGAGAGAACTGTGAAGGTTACAGGTATGAGACGACTTTACAACATTGAAATCAGACACATTATAAATGCAGAGGACTCTAAAGTAGTCATTCTTCTTTCTGTATCATTCAGGTCCTGATGTTACAGTTCCATCAGTGGAGATTAGGAGGTCTCTCCAAGACTTGCTGAAGGGACAAAGTGCTGTGCTCGAGTGCGACATCACAAATCTCTCCTCCAGCGACCTCTACGTCACCTTTCAGGCAAACGATACAGACATCTCTGACAAACAGTATGTGGACCTCCCTGTAGCCCCAGGCCTCCATTCAATCACCAGAAGCTTCTCCATCCCTCAAAGTCACTGGAAGAAAGACACAACTTTCACCTGCAAAGTCCAACAAGGCTTCTCCTCCAAGATCACCTCAAAGTCAACTGGATATATATTTGGTGAGAGGAATTCCCATTGTTTCCCATCATTACAGTCGATTCAATGTTTCACTCTTGATTCATCTGCAGTAGATTCACTCATTAATGAATCCTCTCTCATTTAGTGGACCCTTCTGTGGAGCTTCTCCTGGTCCCCAGTGAAGAGTCCGGACCACAGAGACTCTTATGCTCTGCACTGGGCTTCAACCCTCAAATTCAATGGTTTTCTGAGTCCAAGCAACAATCTTCAAACAGCGACAAGGTCACCATGGGAGCAGACGGACGTGTGACAAGGACCAGTCAACTTGATATCCCCCGAACTGAGTGGAAAACAGGGAAAGTCTTCACTTGTAAAGTGTCTGACACGTCCCTGGGAAAAACTGTCCACAAGAATTACAGCCTCTGCTCAGGTGAGAACATGTGGAGAATCAAAACCTCAGCTGTCTACTGAGAATAGTGTCTCCATCCAGCAGATCTCAACTGAGTTCAAAGCATCAGGTCAATAGTCTCAATATACAGGATAACCAACATCACCACACTGTGGTTTTACATATTCATCAACCTGTAAAGTTGCAGGAAATACAGTTACAATTTCGACTGGTGTTCCTGAGTCATGAATTTGAATAACAGCCGGAAATGTGTTTTTTTTAACATTATAATATCACTGTGAAGCTGATCTTTGACATTTTGAATATAAATTTCATGACTTCATGATTTTATCCAATTAGATGTTTGTTTGAGACCTTGTCACAATCAGCATGAACTTTTCATTATGGAAAAATTTTTGTTTTGTGCAGATACAGTGTCAATGAGCTCTAACAATTCAAATCCACATTCATTTATATTTGATTCAGAGTCAGCATTTGTGCTAAATTTGAGGAAATGCCCTTGAGGTGTTCCTGAAATATTGTGGTCACAAGGCCAAAACTTTGAGTCAAGTCACAACTGTACAACATTTAAAAACATTCCCATCAGGTGATACTGGGATATCAAATTTGTAAGGATTTGACTGTACACAGACTGATGTATGGAGAAACAACCCTGACAACAATTCCTGCTATCGCTGACACTGGTGCATATAAGTGACAAAGTTCCCTCATGATTTGACCTTGCATCGTGATTTGTATTTTTATTGTTTGTCAGTGTATTCAAGTGCCGCTGCTTCCATTGATGTGGAGATCCCCAGCTTCAGGACTGTAATGATGGCAGAATCTGCAGTGACAGCAACGTGTACTGTCCACACTCTGTTTGATGTCAAGGTGACCTGGGTGATGGATAGAGGAGAGGACAGAAAAGTAACCACGAATTCAAACGCAACTCATATCATCAGTGATGTGTCGGTTCCCTCAAGTCAGTGGAAACACCTCCAGTCCATAACATGTAAAGCTGAACATAAGTGCCTCTCATCCACTGAGAGAACTGTGAAGGTTACAGGTATGAGACGACTTTACAACATTGAAATCAGACACATTATAAATGCAGAGGACTCTAAAGTAGTCATTCTTCTTTCTGTATCATTCAGGTCCTGATGTTACAGTTCAAACAGTGGAGATTAGGAGGTCTCTCCAAGATTTGCTGAAGGGACAAAGTGCTGTGCTCGAGTGTGACATCACAAATTCCTCCTCCAGCGACCTCTACGTCACCTTTCAGGCAAACGATAGAGACATCTCTGGCAAACAGTATGTGGACCTTCCTGTAGCCCCAGGCCTCCATTCAATCACCAGAAGCTTCTCCATCCCTCAAAGTCACTGGAAGAAAGACACAACTTTCACCTGCAAAGTCCACCATGGCTTCTCCTCCAAGTTCACCACCTCAAAGTCAACTGGATATATATTTGGTGAGAGGAATTCCCATTGTTTCCCATTATTACAGTAAATTTAATGGCTCACTCTTGATTCATCTGCAGTAGATTAACTCATTAATGAATCCTCTCTCATTTAGTGGACCCTTCTGTGGAGCTTCTCCTGGTCCCCAGTGAAGAGTCCGGACCACAGAGACTCTTATGCTCTGCACTGGGCTTCAACCCTCAAATTCAATGGTTTTCTGAGTCCAAGCAACAATCTTCAAACAGCGACAAGGTCACCATGGGAGCAGACGGACGTGTGACAAGGACCAGTCAACTTGATATCCCCCGAACTGAGTGGAAAACAGGGAAAGTCTTCACTTGTAAAGTGTCTGACACGTCCCTGGGAAAAACTGTCCACAAGAATTACAGCCTCTGCTCAGGTGAGAACATGTGGAGAATCAAAACCTCAGCTGTCTACTGAGAATAGTGTCTCCATCCAGCAGATCTCAACTGAGTTCAAAGCATCAGGTCAATAGTCTCAATATACAGGATAACCAACATCACCACCATGTGGTTTTACATCTTCACCAACCTGTAAAGTTGCAGGAAATACAGTTACAATTTCCACTGGTGTTCCTGAGTCATGAATTTGAATAACAGCCGGAAATGTGTTTTTTTTTAACATTATAATATCACTGTGAAGCTGATCTTTGACATTTTGAATATAAATTTCATGACTTCATGATTTTATCCAATTAGATGTTTGTTTGAGACCTTGTCACAATCAGCATGAACTTTTCATTATGGAAAAAATTTTGTTTTGTGCAGATACAGTGTCAATGAGCTCTAACAATTCAAATCCACATTCATTTATATTTGATTCAGAGTCAGCATTTGTGCTAAATTTGAAGAAATGCCCTTGAGGTGTTCCTGAAATATTGTGGTCACAAGGCCAAAACTTTGAGTCAAATCACAACTGTACAACATTTAAAAACATTCCCATCAGGTGTTACTGGGATATCAAATTTGTAAGGATTTGACTGATATAGAGATGTACACAGACTGATGTATGGAGAAACAACCCTGACAACAATTCCTGCTATCGCTGACACTGGTGCATATAAGTGACAGAGTTTCCTCTTGATTTGACCTTGCATCGTGATTTGTATTTCTTGTTTGTCAGTGTATTCAAGTGCCGCTGCTTCCATTGATGTGGAGATCCCCAGCTTCAGGACTGTAATGATGGCAGGATCTAGAGTGACAGCAACGTGTACTGTCCACACTCTGTTTGATGCCAAGGTGACCTGGGTGATGGATAGAGGAGAGGACAGAAAAGTAACCACAAATTCAAACGCAACTCATATCATCAGTGATGTGTCGGTTCCCTCAAGTCAGTGGAAACACCTCCAGTCCATAACATGTAAAGCTGAACATAAGTGCCTCTCATCCACTGAGAGAACTGTGAAGGTTACAGGTATGAGACGACTTTACAACATTGAAATCAGACACATTATAAATGCAGAGGACTGTAAAGTAGTCATTCTTCTTTCTGTATCATTCAGGTCCTGATGTTACAGTTCAATCAGTGGAGATTAGGAGGTCTCTACAAGATTTGCTGAAGGGACAAAGTGCTGTGCTCGAGTGCGACATCACAAATTCCTCCTCCAGCAACCTCTACGTCACCTTTCAGGCAAACGATAGAGACATCTCTGGCAAACAGTATGTGGACCTTCCTGTAGCCCCAGGCCTCCATTCAATCACCAGAAGCTTCTCCATCCCTCAAAGTCACTGGAAGAAAGACACAACTTTCACCTGCAAAGTCCACCATGGCTTCTCCTCCAAGTTCACCACCTCAAAGTCAACTGGATATATATTTGGTGAGAGGAATTCCCATTGTTTCCCATTATTACAGTAAATTGAATGGTTCACACTTGATTCATCTGCAGTAGATTCACTCATTAATGAATCCTCTCTCATTTAGTGGACCCTTCTGTGGAGCTTCTCCTGGTCCCCAGTGAAGAGTCCGGACCACAGAGACTCTTATGCTCTGCACTGGGCTTCAACCCTCAAATTCAATGGTTTTCTGAGTCCAAGCAACAATCTTCAAACAGCGACAAGGTCACCATGGGAGCAGACGGACGTGTGACAAGGACCAGTCAACTTGATATCCCCCAAACTGAGTGGAAAACAGGGAAAGTCTTCACTTGTAAAGTGTCTGACACGTCCCTGACAGAAACTGTCCACAAGAATTACAGCCTCTGCTCAGGTAAAATGGGATAATATCAATAACCATGATCAGATTCACGCATGAAGTGTAGAATAAATATTATACTGTTTCTGAGTCATTCCTTAAGAATTTGAGACATTTCTTAACCATGATCACAACTTAATCACTGTTGAGTTTTCTCTCCCTTTAATATCATGTTCTGTTTTCAGTTACTCCAGCATCCTCTCAGATAGTTGGCGTATTTGTTCAGGGACCTCCACTCGAGGAAATCCAGAACAAGGGACAGGTGACGATCACCTGTCTTCTTGTCGGCTCTCGTCTCAATGATTTCGTCATCACTTGGAAAGTAGATGGGGACAACTCTTCTCTGTTCCATAAAGAACTACCAGTGGAGCACAGCAATGGGACAGAGACTTTGAGGAGTGTCCTCAATGTGTCTGCAGAGGACTGGCATGCACGTAAACAAGTGTCTTGTGAAGCAAAGCACCTATGCTCCAGCCAGGGCTACGAGGGCCATACAAGCAAAAGCAGAGGTAGTGTTTCTTTTTGGATTATTGTTGGATGTTGACAGCTATTTAGAGTTCAACATAGTTTCAGACGGCATTAGAAACTCATGGTTAAACAAGTCAAAGTCCCCATGATGCCTGTGCTGACTGTAACTAAATGGTGAAACTGAAATAGCTAAAACATTTATTTTTCTTTCTCAAGTTTTTCATCAGCCAACAGTGAAGATAATACAACCAACTGCCTCTGAGCTCTCTGCGTCAGATGACCTCCAACTTATTTGCCTCGTCTCTGGGTTTTACCCATCCAATGTCATCGTGTACTGGGAAGGGAGTGGCCAGAGACTACCATCAACTCGCTACACCAACAGTGCTGAGTGGACAAACACAGGGAGCGGCACTTATTCAATGAGCAGCAGACTGAACATATCCAAAACTGAAGACGAGAGCTCTACGTATTCCTGCTTTGTGAGACATGAGTCATCTGAAACGCCGTTTAAAAGCACTATAATGAATGTGTTTGGTGAGTTGAGGATTATCATTTACAGAAATCCAGTTCAATGTTATTGTTCATCATACCCTAGAGTTTCTCGACCTTCTCTGGTAGGGCTGGGAAAATAAAATAGACCCATCAATAATTTCGAAGATATTTTTACCAATAGCAAAACAAAAGGAAATATATATATATTAAGAAAATAGGCATTTACGCTTTTTGATTTTAAAACCTCTAAGCATTCTTCTTCTGATTTATATTATTAAACTTTCGTGACTTGTAAATACTCTGATTTGTCTTGCTCCATAACATTCTTGACCTCGAATGAATGAAAGAACTAAACATGAATGTCTATCTCCTCCAGCTTCAGTCACTCACAGTGAACCTTCAGCCACCTTGCTCCAGGGCACAAACGAACTTGTGTGCCTGGTCTTCGGCTTCAGCCCTGCATCCATTAACATCACATGGTTCCTTGATGAATCCGTGCCACTGTCGGACTACAACACTAGCGAGCCCCACGAAAGCCAGATTGGAAAGTTCAGTGTCCGAAGCCACCTTCGTCTCCCCAAAGGGAATTGGTTACCAGGAGCAATCGTGACCTGCAGGGTGTCCCATGCAAACACCACCCTATCCCTGAATATATCTAAACCAGGTGCTGGCTTGTCTATTAACCCACTGCATACACTAGGTTAACCACCTATTTCACACATTGACCTTTTTGATTAAAACCTCTTTGCAGTCCTTGGACCAAGGTTCTAAAGTCAAAGTAACTAACAATTGTTATTTTATTCTTTTACAGACAACTTTGACTACTGCACTTTCTTCGATGAAATTGTGAATGCTGATGTGAATCAAGATATAGGTGTTGAAAGCTGGTATATGGCTTTAACTTTTATGCTTCTTTTCATCGTCTCTGTCATCTTTGGTGTCTCAGCTATATTGATTAAGGTAAGTGAATGCACTTGCGGCTTGTCTCCATATTTTAAATGCAGTATTAATATTTTGACCACTTTTTGTAATTACTAATGATTTCCTCTTTTTTTTCTTCTTCTAGACTAAATGATGGTGATCGCGGGACAGATCCCATACAATGATCCAAATATGGATATTGCCTAAATAGTTTCAACTTTATCTCTTTTTAGACTCTTTTTCACTTTCTTCTTTAGTTTATGTTTGTATTATCGTGGATGGCATTTATTTTTGATTCTCTCTTTAAATGTCAACTTTGAGTTTTAAATATCAATATAATGAACAAATATTATATTACTGGAGTTGTTCTTGTGTTTCAACAATAAAACAAATGATCTACACATTTTGACACAGTATTTATTCTTCACAGTTATAATCAGAAAAGCAGTCAATTGCCTCGCAGTACCTATACACGCCTGTATTACTCACTTTGTCCACATGAGTGAGACAAAGCTCCATACACAGCAGTGGTGATTTACCACCTCTATGAGAAACACTAGTTGTGAAGTAAGATGCTGAGGTCTTATTTTAACTTTCTAAATGGTAGGATACGAAGGTGCATTCACTTAAAAATCACAGACACTCTTTGTGTCTCTTCTCCTTTCCATACATACAGTCACTGTAAATGTGTGCACTGTCTTTGAGTTGGAGTTGCATGTTTGGGTCGGCATTTGTGTACCTTGTGGGTTTTAAGGAATTCACATCTGGGAGGGATGACACTACGCACATCAAGGCTCACTATTGGCTGCCTCTGGAGTGATCTGGCACTGTGCATGCCCCGATTGGCTAGGGACGCCATGGCAGCCAGCCCATAGCTGTGACGCTGTTGCTGGGATGGAGTCACAGCATGCTGCTGCCAGTCTCAGTGCCAAGGGGCCGGTTACAGGGAACCAGGGAACCATGCCCAGCAGGCAGCCTGAGAGTGTCTCCCTGTCTAATGCCCTCATACCCTCCTATTCTCTCATACCAAGGCCCTCCTTCTTGGTCCTTGCTTGACCACTTTAATGGGTCCATATAAATAAGGATAAGCAACAAACAGACTTCCGCACACATTCGATAGTATCCTCTCTTCCACAACTGATGTTGGGGCATCACTGAGCAAGGCACTCAACCACAACTATCCAGTGGCCAGCAGTCCATGGCAGTGGCTGAACAGCAGCCCACAGCATCAAATATGTGGAATTGGGGGTGAAGCAGTACAGTGATGAAGGGGCTGAATGCTCGATCAGCTTTAACTGGGAATCAAAGATCTATCTTGTCTTAAAAATACATGTAAACAAATCTTATCTTAACACACAGAAAAATAGTCAAACATTTGTAGCTTTGTAAAATTTCCCTACAAACCATAGAGTTTAGAAGACGCCAAAAAGAATTGTGGGAAGAGAGAAAGAAGGGTAAGAATTTATCTCGAATTAATGTATGTTGTCATTCATATTCCTATTTCTGTATCATCTTCATAGCAAATTTAGAGCGCTTTCTCTCTGTCTGTCTCTCTCTCTCTCACACACACACACACACACACAAAACACTGCACATATGGTCGACAGCAGGCAACATTGTGACAACACCAATAAAGGTCTATCAAAAAGTTATTTTTAGTCTGAGAAGTGTGAGCTTATTATTTGCAGATATTTCTAAAATGATTAGCCATTGAAGGTAAAATGCATCTCAGCATAAACCGCGTCGCTCCATCTCGAGCTGAGGCCTCCTGATCGCAGTACATTCAATGTCCATCTTAGCTTTAGCTCCATTGTGCTTTATAAATATTATAATAATATAATATTAATACAACACTAGCGTATCCAATTGTTAGCTGATTTTAAGTGCTGGCATATGGCTATTTCCTGAAAGCAAGAGGCCTTTTTGTAAAAAATACCAGAAATAATCAATTAATTTCGGGAAAGCACAGTTATAGGTCAAATTATTCACCTTCCCTTTCACAGGTTGTGTAATCGACAGTTACGAGGTGTATTTAGCTTTTAAAAAAAGTGAAGCCAAAGTGTTTTGATGCAGCATAGGTCATAATCCAGCCTCCTCCATTTTATGGATGTAACATAGACCAAACTAAAAGGTCAAAGTACACGTCAAATACATGTTTCCAAATGATTTGGTTTTAATTAGTTATTTGATCCTTGAAACGTCATGATTGACAGCTGATATCTGGGATATTTCCGCTTCATGTCCTAGGGAGTGGGAGGAATTTGAAACTTCCATCTTTATATACGATCTGTGGTTGGACCACAGTAGACCAGATAAATAAATAAATAAACATTAAATATCAAAGTCTAAGTTTCTGCAGACTTTCTCTGTCTGTCACTATAATGTATAATTGTCTTTTTTTTTCTGAAGTTATTATTAAGCCTGATTGATGTTCGATGTTTAATGGTGTGCTGATGATGTTTTATTTATGTATATATTTGCAACAGGCCTTCTGAGGCATTTCAATTAGTACTGTGAACATAACATAACATAATTAAACTTAAATCACTGAGGATTCTGTAAACTGTCTTAGTTGTTTTATGACTAAATGATTCATGACACACAGCATACTTGGTCTCCAGGGTCAAAACTGATGTCTTTAAATGTTTTATGTAAAACCCACTGACTTCCTTTGTTGTTGAAATGTCCTGTGTGAATAAACTTGCCTTGCTTTATAGTCTATTGCTGAATATAGTGGGGGAGCAGAGGTGACCTATACAAATCGGGCCTTCGCATGCTTTATGGAGCCTTCTAGACGATGCAGCTGTATGCACGAGGTGATATACAGTTCATCTCTGGGTGCCGGTGGATGTGATGGTGTCAAAGCACCTTGCATTTTGCACATGAAGATGTTTGCACTTAGCAGGGGCGCGGTTGTATCCCCATTTCAGATGCATGCGCCGAGTTCACCCAAGTTAAACAAGTGCAAGCAGACACTCGGCCTACTTTCCCCAATTCTATCACTCATATGCGGAGAGAGAGAGACAGAGAGAGAGAGAGACAGGGAGCGAGAGAGAGAGAGAGGGAGACAGGGGGGCAGAGCGGAGGGAGAGTGAGAGACGGTCCCCTCCTTGCTGGTTGCTGTGCCAATGCGCAAACAGTCCACGCCGCGGTATAGGTCTCCCCAAATTGAGGCTGCGCCCGAGACGATCATGCGATTGAATGACGAGCGCGTCATGCTTGTCTCCCCCCTCTCCTCCTCCACCTCCTCCTCCTCCTGCTGCTGCTGCTACTCTGCGCGATCGGTGGCTCTGTGCTCCGCAGTCCCCGGGGATACTGTACCGCCCTCGATGGCTCGGCTATCATCGGCGGCTCGCTCGCACTGAATGGCTGCCCGGAGCCCGGAGCAGCGGCGAGAGAGAGCGCCGCGTCTCCCCCTGTGAACACCCAGCGCGCCCCCCCCCTCCCTCATCAGCTCCTTCCCAGCGTGGGGGTGAGTGTCTCGTCTGCCGCTGCCGCTGCGTGGGTGTGGTGGGACGGGGGGGTTGGGTAGGGGGGCTGGGGGGGGGGCGTCCTGCCCGGGGTCATGTGAGGACGATGAGGACCCACCGGCAGGGGAGACAGGGGGGAGACAAGGGGTGGTGGTGGTGTGTGTGTGGTGGGAGGGGGTTCGGTGTTAGCTCCGCTGGATCGAGGCTGATGATGAACGGTCCAGCGGAGACGGGACAATACAGAAAAAGTTCGGGACGAGAGAGGAAGAAGGGCCCGGTTTGAACTTCAGCCCCCCCCCTCCACGGTGAACGCTGCCCT
The DNA here is from genome assembly GCA_038501795.1 of Pseudopleuronectes americanus. Lineage (NCBI taxonomy): Eukaryota > Metazoa > Chordata > Actinopteri > Pleuronectiformes > Pleuronectidae > Pseudopleuronectes > Pseudopleuronectes americanus. Next base: position 3,961,240 of record CM076732.1, read on the forward strand.
GCTCGCGCCGCGTGTGGGGGGGTGAACTCCGCGGGGCTGTTGTCACAAATATGTGAAAATCCCGAAGGCATCCGGTTTTTTTCTTTTTGTTTTGTTTTGTTCCGGGCACGAAAGCACTCCCCCCCCCCTCGCCCCCCATGTGTGAGCGCCGGTTGTAAAAGAATCGTGCCTTGTTGTGTACTCCCCGCCTCCCCCCCCCCACCACCCCTGCTCCGTGCCGCACTGGTTCCGTCTGGCTCGCCCCTCGGCTGCCGCTGCGTGTCCTGGGATGACCTGTTGATGTCGGTGGAATGGAGAGTGACAGGGGCAGCGATTTCCCCCATCACCGAAGCGTTTAGATCGGCTTGCTTTCCCGGGGGCTCCACGACCGGCGTCGCAGCAGCCAGCGCACCTCCGTCGCCCCCCCCTCCCCCCGCCAGTAAGTGAACCTCTGTGTGTTTTTGTGTGTCCGTCCGCGGGTGGTCGCGACTTTTGTCGGGACCGCGGAAATCGCTCGACGTCGGGGCTTCCGAGTTCGCGTGCGGTGGATGGTGCGTCGGGGCGAAGCCGAAATATTGAGCAGCGGCGCTAGCTTAGCCGTTAGCCACCTCAGCGGGCCTGCTGCGGATGGGGTATTAAAAACAGTTTAAACAGCCGCAAGGGAGAGAGGCGCAACTGCTGGAGTGAGTTTACATAAATGTCCATGAATGTCATCTTCACGTTAAACAGCGAGACACCGGCTGCCATCCTGTGTACTGCTGGTGCCTCCCGGTTTCGGTGCCAGCAGACCAGCGGGGCTCTCCCGGCGGGTAGCCTGGCACACGGCGCGGTGGTTCGCCTCCCGGTGCGTTAAAACACCGCATCCTATCCCGTTTAACGCTCATCCAGAGGCAGGCTGTGGTGTGCGGGACAAGCTGCAGCTATGTGGAGTTCAGAAGTTTTGTGAGAGAGACTCTGAGGACTCTCCATGTCCCCGGCTAACAGAACGATCACACACACACACCAGGCCTCCTGTGTGGGTTCAGAGCCACATGCAGGCACCGGCACATGAGAACCAGGATGTGCCCACAGAGACAGTGCATTGTGGGCCAGCTCCATCGGTGACTCCACTGTTCTCACCCACATAGCAAAGCCCTGCACGCTGTGTTCAATAGAACTGGATAAACTGGAAAGTATGCACACGCATTGAAAGGTCAGAAATATGTTGATGGATATCTCATAACATGACTGAAGCCACTTGGAGGCAGGCTAAAGGCTTCCTATCAAAAGTTCTTAAGTATGTTGTGAGTATGTTTGACCTACTTTCCTCTCCAAGCTGGTTGCTGTGCGATCTAAACCACAGGGTGAGATTGGGTGAATTTCACTCTTTCACGCTGCTGCACTCTATATATCTAATGGAATAAGGACCTGAGATGATCCCTCTCATCTCTGCAGGCCCCGCTGCCCCTCCTTAAAGACACACATGCATGCACACACACACGCACACAGTCACATTCTCTATCGCTGTCAGGGCAAACTGTGCAAACACACCCAGCTCTCAGCCCCGATGTGTGTGTCTTTCTGTGCACGCATGTGTGCTTACTGTGGCTCGCCAAACTGTAAACAAGCAGTATTGTCTAATGTCTGTGTGTGACTCAGTGTGCCTTTTGTGGGTTTGTTTGAGTTTGTGTGTGCGCATCTGTGTTTTAGTATGAGGGAGAGGGAGCTTGAGTGAGACAGAGACAAAGAGAGCATTTTCTCTTTACCCTGGAGCTTGGCGAGGTCCCAAATGAAAGGCTTTGGATATGATGGGGCGGCTCACTCCGGCCCTTGTCTGTCAGTCACACCAAAGTTGGTTGTGGGCCTTTTGCAGGGTGGGCTTCAATCATTTCCTTCTCATAGTGTCAGAAATTGTCTTTGTTGGTGCATATCTCGTATGTGCGTTTGTGCAGCTTGCATTCATGGAACTCTTTTAAGTGGTAAAGCATCAGTGTCAAAAGCGGCTTTGGCTATGCATGCACACTTTAGTGCAGCGCAGGCTCGTATCCTGCATATTTAACGTGCGAGAACATGTATAAAACAAAAAAGAAATGATCTAGTTTAGCGTGTGAATCTAACGTGTGCTTCTATACATCCTTTCACAGAATAAGCTGTCTTCTAGTACCAAGCAGAACCCAGCCTTCACACAGTGTGCCCGTCCACAGCAGAGGGAACATTGGTTCACTTTGATTTAATATTGACCGTCTTAATATAGGAATCTTTCGACAGGATGCATGGCAGGGGGGTTTGTTTGCCTTTGACTGTTTGCAGAAGTGAATGGAAACATGCTATGTGGTGTTTGTGGAGGCCGCTCACACTTGCACATAGAATAACAGAGCATGACCCAGTTATATGAGGACACAGGATTTACAGGCTCATAGAAGACAGAAAAAAAAAGAGGCTTTTACTGCTCCTGGCAATAACAAGTGCTGCAAGGCTGGAGTGACGTATAGGATTAATGCAGTGTAGATTATCCATGGACGCTTCAACAAAACTTGTTTGAAATATCTTTGTCCCGTGAGCCAGCCAGAAGCTCCCAGTAAGGCTGTGTGAAGAAATATTTGTGGCCCATGTCAATTGCCTATATGCAAAGGGACATCATTCTTATTCGGGACTACATTTCTCTAGAAAAGGGTAATTTCATTATTCATGTTTTGGTCTTGCAGTGATGAAAAATAGACTTACAGTAGGTTTAGTTTATAATTAGAAATACTTTGTACCAGTGAAACACTGTCAGCCATTTTATTGTGCCTGTTAATGTAAGAGTCTGACATTCCTCAACCCCTTTTGTTTGTTTTAGCTCTGTTCTCCTTTAGCTTTTTGTCTTTTAACAGAGCCTTGTTACGTTACGCCTCTTGCTCACATTTCCTGCCGACACACTCCTCACACCAAAGAAACGGTACAGGATGAAACAGGTTTTGGTGATTGTTTGCGAATGCGTCTGCCCAGGTTATCCCGCCTGGCTGGCACCATGGCCCTGCTCTTGATTTCGGTGCTACCAGTGTATAGACGGTAATAGATGAGTCATTGCATGAGTTACTCTTTGTTACTCTCCACTTACAGCCTGGTGCTTCCAAGGGAAGTGGAATCCATGTTTGTCCTCAGTGTATACCTTCTTGAAGGATCAACAATTCCATAATGAATCCACATTTCTTTTTTGGGGTGACCTAAACCAAATTGCACACAATCATAAATATCACTCTCGAAAACATGCCCTGATTTTATCAGCAAAATCCATGATTTTTCCCCCAGAGAAATCAATTTAAAAGTTGAAAATTGCCCTAATGTCACAATATTAAAGGAAGTGGGGAGATCCTACATCTGCCCCCAGATCCAGATCTGCACCAAAATGTTCTGGATTGTTCCCTGGCCCATACCGCATCCTTCTACCAAGTTTCATGGTAATCTGTCCGCACGGTCCAGTAGTTTTTACATAAAACTCTGAACTAACAAGCAAATGCAGATGAAACAAATACTCCTCTGCGGAGGTAACAACAAGTGTGGGGATCAGCATGTGCATGTGGTAAAACTTATTCACTCACTGTAACGGTGTCCTTTCTGTCTTCCCTCCCCCTGTTCCCTATCTCTTCTCTTGCTGTCCCTCTGTCTTCTCCAACCAGACCCCTTGGTGGTGTGCTCAGGCGCACCATGGCCCAGACCCTCCAGATGGCGATCCCAAACTTTGGCAACAATGTTTTGGAGTGTCTGAATGAGCAGCGGCTGCAGGGCCTCTACTGTGACGTGTCCGTGGTGGTCAAGGGCCACGCCTTCAAGGTACTGAATCAACTTATCATCTTATTATACTTGTATATAAAGTCAAAGTTAAAGCTTAGGTGTAGACACAAGAGCTGAAGGCCGATATGTACTCGCTGTTTGGCCAGTCTTAAAGCTGAGGTAGTCAGAAATTGTAACTTCTGTTTTTGTATCTTTGTACCTTGGGTTGATGATACATTTTTCACACTGTGATCCTGATGAATATGTCTTCTTGTTGCTGACTGTTGGAAGATTATATGACTCACTTGTTATGGTCGTATGAATAGTAACATTCATATGCTTAATGCAATTTCACACTTGTTCCATGAATGTAATGGGGTAAAGATATTTTGTCACTCTCATTCATAGTTTTTCATTATGAACTATCTTTGAATTTGTTGGCTAGTTTGTCATGACATCACCAATTAATGTTAGGTGTACAGATTTATCCTATAATGTCCTCTGTAACTTTATAAAATATAAAATAAAAAAAAACTCAAGGTAGGTTTTCTTAATGTCTCTGTCCTCTGAACTCATGTTTAGGTCCCACACTGTGTGTCATACAGTGTTACTTTGAACATGACTTGCTTTTCAAAAGAACTAAAAGAACTTACATCAGTATTGTATGAATCATATTAAACAGCAAAACCTATTAATTCAATTAATTAATTAATGGCACAGAGCATCAATACTATTGAAAGTTGTTTGTTGATATATTTAAATAACATTTATACTTAACTATTAAACAATGACTTATATCAACTTATTCTGTTAAATGATAATAAATAAAGATCATCGCATGAACATTAGTCACTCTAATTAAAATAAGGTATCAAAAAAGTCTAGTTTAAGTTTTGAGACAAATGATATTCAGTGTTTAAAAAATCAGTATACGGTACTCGTTTTTAAGAATCTCCTGAGATCCTTTCATCATAACCAGGAACTCTTCATTCTTCTTTGTATCTCAGCGGTCTTGTACTTTTCTGTGACATCATGTCGAGCAAAACATTTACTTCAGAAATTGTCATTCATGATAAATCATTAGGAGAGACAAAATCTTACGTTTAAAAATGTTCAGTCACTGCCACTCACAGAAATACTAACAGAATTCTTTATGCATCGTCTTTTGCCTCAGGCTCATCGAGCTGTCCTGGCTGCCAGCAGTTCTTATTTCCGGGACCTTTTCAGCAGCAGCAGCAATGGTGGAGGTGGCAGCAGCAATGAGACCAGCCCCGCCGTAGTGGAGCTCCCACCGGCCGTGCAGCCCCAGAGCTTCCAGCAGATTTTGTCTTTTTGCTACACAGGCCGTCTCAGCATGACTGTGGGGGACCAGTTTCTCCTCATGTATACAGCCGGCTTCCTGCAGATCCAACAGATCATGGAAAAGGGCACTGAATTCTTTCTCAAGGTAAAGCTAATGCAGGTTTCCGTACAAACGCATAAGTAACTGGGACATATAAGAGGGGAAATTATTTTTTGTTTCAGTGCTCTGAGTACAATCATAGAGTGAACTGCCTTAAAGTGAAACCAAATCATCTCGTCCTGCCACCTGCTTGATGGCTGCAATATACTGTAGGTCACAAATCCCGCCTCCTCCATGATAATGGATGGGGGATAAAGCAAAAAAAAGTTTAAGTGAAAGATGGTTTCTGTCATTGACAGTAGTGCTTATCACGCTGATGTATGTTCAAGTGTTCACCATTGTTTTTAATTGAAGCAACAACTATTTTCTGATAGCAGGACCATAGGATCCAGCACATATCGCCTGGTTCATCAATGTATTATGTTCTGTGTATGCATCTCTAGGTCTCCTCCCCCAGCTGTGACTCCCAGGGCCTTCATGCAGAGGAGGCTCCACCTTCTGAGCCCCAGAGTCCTGTAACACAGACCAGTAACAGCGCTGGGCGGCCTGCCTCCTGCCTGACGCCGCTTCCTCTGGTATCACGAGTAAAGACAGAGCAGCCGGCTAGCCAGCCGGAAGCAGCCACACCTTATTCGGTGGTCTGCACCCCTGTAGCCAAGCGGTTGTGGGAGGGTGGCAGCAGCCGGGATGGAGGTGGGGTAGGCTCAGGAGGAGGGGGTGGGGCCAGGAAGGCAGCCCGTTATTCCCAGGAGGCGTTGCGGGGCAGTGCCATCCAAAGCCCTGCAGCCCTCGGACTGGCCATGGGAATGGGAGCCACCGCAACCAGTCTGGCAGGCATGGTGACCAGTGGCGGGCTTAGCGGCTGTACCAGCACCAACGGGAGCTCTGCAGCAGGACTCGGCATGTCAGAGGGCGCCAGCCCCGGCACCCTGAGTACCTACACCAGTGACTCACCCATCAGCTACCATGATGATGAAGAGGAGGAGGAGGGGACAGATGAATGTGCTGAAGAGCAGTACAGGCAAATCTGCAACATGTATACCATGTACAGCATGCTCAACATGGGAGCTGCAGGTAATCAATATGAGAAACTACCTGTAAATACAGCTGCATGGATACATACCCCACATTACTTGACTGAATATGACAGATGTTTGAACTTTGCTTAAATTTGGCATCATATTTTTATGGAATTAATATCTAATGCATGCCTTGTTTGAACAGACTCTGTGCTAAAGGTTCATTAGCAAAACATATTTTCTACTTTATATGTGATGTGTTTTTTATTTTATTGTAACTTTGAGGTATTGTGTCTCCCCAGCAGCTGGCGAGCGTGTTGACGCTCTACCAGACCACACAGAGACACGGGGTCGGATGCGAGGCAGAGATCTTACTTGTCTCCCTGCAGAACTCATCGCTCAGATAGGCAACCGCTGCCACCCCAAACTGTACGAGGAAGGAGACCCCGCTGAGAAGCTAGAGTTAGTCTCAGGTATGTTTGCTTGTGCGTATACAATATGTACTTGTATAGCTCAACATTGTGACGTCAAGTTTCAGTTTTAAACCAACACACTGTCTGAAACACCTTTAAAGTGTGTTTGAAGGTTAAGATATAGCTTTAGGGTTATGGTTCAAATTAGTTTGGGTTAGGGTTAAACATTTAGCTGACTTAGAGGTGTGTGTGTGGTAAAATATATTTTCAGTTTTGAACTAGGCCTTTAACATTTTTTGGAAGATATACTGTAGTGTATTATGTAATATGTATTATGGAATGTTCCAACTGGATGATAAAGTAATCACACAGCAATATACCAGTGTTACTTGATACATGGGTCTTAAAAGGACAAGGCCAATGGCTGTGATATGTATACAGATTTCGAGGAAGCTGTCCTCAAATGACTGGGCTTGGCATTGGCATGCAGATTACGCAGCAGTATTACACATGACTCATTGTGTATATGTCAAGGACACTGTGGGAGTGTCTGTTACCTTTTGGGCTTGGTTGCATACCTCTGTATATACTGTGAATGTGACAGAGAGATAAAGTCATAAAAAAAAGATAGTTTGTCTTTTTCTTACTTGTGACACAGTTTCAAATTCATAAAACAAGCACTTTAAAATTGCAAAGATGCTATGGAGTGACGAACCTGCGGCCTCGTCACTCCATAGCTACAGCTTAATGTGTGATATGAGTCAGAGCTGTCAATAGATAAACAAATACTGCATTCTGCTGAATTAAAGAGAAGATCCTGACTTTGTTGTTCCTGTACGATGACGCACAAACCATGAACTTAAACATGTCAATAATGCCATAAGTTGTTATGATATTTTGAGGTTTGTATGTTGATTTGTTTTCACATGCATTCTTTACAGGTACTTCTGTGTATATATCGCGAGCCCAGCTAATGAACTGTCATGTGAGTGCTGGGACCAGACACAAAGTGCTGCTGAGGAGGCTGCTGGCCGCCTTCTTTGACAGGTTTGTTCCTTCTGTGTCTGAGTCTATTTCTGCAAGTGTTTCATGTAAAGTTCAGCAAAGCTTTTTTTTTGACATAAAAATTAACAATTCTGTTCTTGTCTACTGGTGTACAGAGAATAAAATAACTATTTTTGTTTCCCTCTGTTCTGTGCATCCATTTTATTTTGATGTATCAGGAATACTCTGGCCAATAGCTGTGGAACAGGCATCCGCTCGTCCACCAATGACCCGAGCCGCAAGCCCCTGGACAACAGAGTGCTGCACGCTGTCAAATGTGAGTGCACATGTTGGTCTGTATGTGGGAGCTGCCCACAAGCATGCAAACAATTTTAACAATTGCCTGTGATGTTGGAAACAGATGGAGGGGGGAATGTGGATGTTTGTATTCATACTGTACATACACACATTGTGTATAATATATTGTAAAGCACAATTGAAAGATTGGGGTTTAAGGATTGGGCTGTTTATTTGGGCTGGTTCAGGATCGAGATGCAGACGTTAGATTATTCAGTTTTTACTGCAGCTTTCTCTATAGGACTGGGTGTTCTTGTTGTGAAGATAATGACTCAGTGACCACTAGACGGCAGCATTCACCCTGAAAGGGAGTCGACAGCAGTCAGACCCTAAAGAAAACAGTGTGTTGTAGTTAGTTAGTTGTATATTTAACTTGGTAAATTTGAATTTTTATTAAATTTCTTTGAAAAAGGGGAACAAATCTTCCTACATCTCACTGGTGATGACGAGTTAGGCAGCTGGAGTTCTGTCTCTAAGCTGATTAATATACAATTACAATAACATTTTTTTCTGACAGCCTCTCTAGGGTATACATTAGATTGCTACCTCAGGGAGACTCTTGCATTTAAAGCAAAGATGTGAGATTTTGGGAACCCACTTATTGGCTTTTTGGCTGCTGTTAAGTTCTTTGTGCACCTTCAAATCAGGGGAACCATACAACACATAACTCACTGAAGCTGCTTTCAGACATGCACTGAACTCTAGGCTGTAGGTGAATGTATTTGTTTTCTGTTTCTGGAACCTTTTTATTTCTTCAAGCCCCATAACAAAATGTCCAGAAAATGTAATTGAAAGTGTAACATTTCCTTTGAAAAGACATCAGTCAGAAAACAAATCAGACAAAACAGTAACTGCTTTGTTGGGATTACATCTCCCAGGTTGAGATTGTGAATCACACTATATGTGGTGGAGTCTTAATCAGACCAATACAAATCATAAACGGTCATATGAGACACAGCTTGATAATGAATTTGGAAGTGTTTATAAAAGATAATGAGCCAGTTTATAGTGAGTCATTACGGCAAACTATTACCGGTATATGAAATGAACAGCTGTGTCATTGAAGTTCTACGCACACCGACAGTTAGTATTCTGGCATTAAAAATACTGCATCGCATATAAGATTAGATACAAAACAGTACTCTTTATAGACATGTATCCGAAGTCAGTATTTTGACGTTTGTCGCTTTCACACGCGTCAGATTCAGAGTGTCAGATACACAGACTAAAGAGTGAAAGACACTTTCTGGCACGAGTGAGAGAATTGCATTTGATGTTCCTATATCTCACAACATAGTTTGCAAATTGCATAACCTGTGTGTTTGTCTTCCTCCCTGTCAGTTTATTGCCAGAACTTTGCCACCAGCTTCAAAGAGAGCGAGATGAACGCCATCGCAGCCGACATGTGCACCAACGCCCGGCGTGTGGTCCGCAAGAGCTGGATCCCCAAGCTCAAGCTGCTGATGGCCGAGAGCGACGCCTACTCCGCCTTCCTCCCCGACCATGTCAAGACAGAGGACGACACCCTGGGAGTGGATCAAGCATTTGACCCCTCCTCCCTGGAGGCGACCGGCGGTGCTGGCATGGAGTCCGGTGAATCACTACAAGGTGTGGGGGGGGACGGAGGACCTTTGTTTTGAACACTGTGTCTGGGGAAGGTTGAAAGTTGTTGACACACATACCAGTGCTCCCCAGTTCTGCTTGCCTCCTCACTCTTTGGCCCACACTGATATCTCACATTTGACTGTCTATGCTACACTGCTGGGGTTGTTGTTACCCTGATGTAACCAGGACATGAAAACTTAACTTGCTTTATGACTGTCGGTGGAGTTAGTGGAACGGGAGAGAGTTAGTTTCAACCTAACCGCCCTCTGCCTCCCCTTGTCTTTTTAAGGTGTGTACGTGCATCCACTGTTTGCATATGAAATACATTCCCTGACGTGCGGGTGATGGGGGAAGTTACCAGTGCAGCCCGGGCGGAGGAGAAAGGGGTTTGGCTGATAGGCAGATTAGGAGTAGAGGTGGCGAGTATATTGAATGTAAGTGTCAGTGGCATTATTCTCTATGCAAGCCTGGCACCTTGTATTCCAGCCTCGGGGAAAGGAAAGTAAATTTGAAATAGATATGTTGTTAAAACTAAATGAACACTACATGTTCCTCCTCCTCCTCCTCCATCTTCCACTCATCACCCTGCAAGTATCCTTCACCCCCACCTCACCTCTCTTGAGACCAGAGAATCTCACCTGAGTATTTCACTGTGCGGTATCTTATAGAAATAAATCTGATCTTTCTGTTTTCTAATTCTTAGCATATAAAGTCAAATTTTTTGTTTTGTCCATCAACTGAAAAGTGATCCAGAGAGAAGGGAAAAGCTTTACTGAGATGACTGTAAAGAAAGCTGAAGGGCAACAGGTAAACAAAGACGTTCATATTTTTAGAAGACAAACTATATTTATACGAGTGCCCATGCCTAGGATGGTGTGAGCGAAGAGAGCGAGAGGGATTGTTTTAAAAATCTCGATCTTCATGTTTTATTGAAAGTCGAACAAGGAGAAGTGCTATTTTTGCAGAAAAAAGGAGCATAATAAAGCAGTCTTATCATAGGTCCCATAGTCATTTATTTTTATCTTTATTTTACTGTGCGGAGTGATGGAATGAGCAGTTGAACTGCTAAATTTGAAGCATTTCATCTTCTCTTCACAAGCTCAAAAGGAATAAGACTGATTCAGCTGGCTCGACTGTTTGTCTGTGGTAACCGTTTCTTGTTAGGTTATGAACCTGCAGCGTTTACTTGTAGAAATATAAAGGTTACATTGATCTGACAACTCAGCTAGTTTCTTCTATGTAAGAAAGGTATTGAAATGAGAAGAGAATAAATCCGCTGACATTTTGTAGAAATGCAAAAGTCAGAGGATACAATTGTGGAATATTGGAATGTGCCTTTAAATTGAAATCAATAAGCAGAATGCTGGTGGTGACGTCAATAGAGATATTGCTTGAAGAAAATAGGTGCGATGGTACTGTATGTGTGTTTGTGTGTATATGTGTGTCTGTGTGTGTGAGACATAGCTCTCTGCCAATTCTGGTATGTGGTTTATTAACGTATATGCACCACCTCTTTAATATGGAAACATTCAAAATGACTGACAGTTTTGTTTTAGAGTTTGAGATGATTTTGCACCTTCCATGAGAGGAAGTGGGGGTTTCCGCACCTTAATGACAAGAACCAGTGGTTCACGCACCTTTTGGAGAAATGTTGTGTAGCAATTGAATCCCTTTAGGTGGAATTTGTCATTTTTTCCATGTCTACCTGTGTTTCTTCTTTTCTTTTTTTTTGTGGCACAAAGTCCTACTGTAAATAATCAAGAAGACTGTTGAGTTGAATCCCAAGTGTTCCTCCTCTCTGTTGCTTGATGTGTCCGATTGTGACACGACATGAAGCTGACCTATTTTGTATGTGAACGTTAGTGTTGAATGCATGTTGACGAGTAGAATGGAGATCAGTAGGGGGGCAACATTATTCCTGTTGCAGGTGGATGTACACGTCTGAGTCAGGAATGTGCTCACCTCTTGTAACGCTCACACCGAGGACTGATTACTTTCTCCCTCTGGAAAGGCATTTCTAAAAAACACAGGTTATATTTTTCTGAAGACTGGTACAGTGTAAAAACTGGGAAGGAATATATGCTTCTTACTCAAGGCAGTGTGAGTCCATCTTATTAGAATAAATCACTTTAAGAATGTTAGATACAGCGCAACCTATTTTCATTATTGTTTAAAGTTATAAGAGTTTGCTTCGGTGCTTTGACGGGGAGATATATATGAATAGAACAAAAATGCAGTACCTTATAAGTATAATAAAGTATAATGACAATAAAACCTCACATTTGCATTTGACTGTAGATGCCAAATGAGCACCCCACACTTACCTCCTCAGTATCTTCGAAGACTGTTGCGCTTCCTGTCCCTCGTGCAGCTGGTGTCATGGTTCAATTCCACAAGTTTGTTCATGTGTGCCTGAGAAAAGGCAAAGCAGTGGTTTCACGTAGTTAAATCTGAATTGTGATACATGTACGTTTGATTTGCTTAGTGGATTTCAGGTGTTATTTTTGTAACAGGACCCAAAGTCTACAGTTCAACACAGTTTTAATTATGACAGCACTGTTACAGTTAGTCCCTTGTATTAAAATCCAAAATCCGTTCAATAGTTTGCTGGGAAATCGCATGATGTTACACTGAAGATTTTCACAAAGCTAAAAACCTCAACACACTTTTAAAAAATCAAACCTTTGTAATGGCAGGTTGACAGGAGGGGCCCCACAAGGGCCTCTGAATTCAATGTAGGGAGATTTGGGACCCTACTCACATAATTCTATGACAAAGTTAACTTCTGAATATCTCATGATAGCTCAACGTCTATCAAATCTGTTCATGTTCCTCCTAAATGATGATGAAACAAGCCAAATTATTGTTTAAATTGCCATGATTACAGGATTTTGTGTGATTGTGTGTGTCCCAGAAGTGTATCAGTGAAACATAATGACCATTGACACCCATAGAAATGAGAGTGCGATCGAAAAACAGATGAAAATAAAACGTTTTTTAAAGCAAGAAGCAATAAGGGCTTAAATGAGCTTCTGACTGTAACCGTCAACTCTGTTCTGACTAAAGCTGAAATCTCACCAGTGAACTAATTAAGTACAAGGAAGCCATATGAGTCTGCTCTCACTAAACAGTGGCCCAGTCCAAATACAGAGATATCCACACCGCACCGTTGATAAAGTCAGAAAATCCTGCTGTTGTGCCAAACAAGCAAAGCTTCACAACACTGGTTTAGACTCCATGTTCAGATCAGTTGAATCAGCAAAGTAGAAATAACTATGGTTACGGTACATGTCAGGGGTTTTACCTACTGTAAGCTTTCAGGGCCAATTCCATTTCTTTTGACTCGGTAAGAGTCCATCACTCACAACCTACTCGCACAGCTCTTCGCCGCAGTAGGAGTGCCGGTGTGGTTGTGTTTTACTTTGTGTGCGTTCAAATGTAATTTCTGTACCTTTCAGCGTTTGTGTTTACACTTCACAAAACATGTAGACCTACACACTTGAATGGATAAGGTGTGGCACGGCATGGGGAACTTTTTGTCACTAAACAGTACATATATAAATATGATTATATACATGTATAGATAAATATTGTATATTATATATAGACACACACATAGAGGTCAGATTGTTTGTTGTGCACTCACAGCATGAGGTATATATTTACCTAGAAACAGCGCTTCTCCACAACCTGTGCAGTAACTGGTCTGCCCATGTCTCTGCCCCTGCGCCTTGCCCTCTGTAACCCTGTAGCTCCAGTTGACCTCCTGTACTGCTCATCCTATTCTGTGTGTTCCAAGTGCCAATAACTTTGTGAAAGCCCTGTAACTGTGACCCAACATTATCAAAGGTAATTGCACATTAACTGACTGTAAAATAAATACAAATCATAGAGAAAAATGTCAAAATGGATTAAATAATGAATATCTTAATAAAAGATTTGTAACAATTTCTGTCAGACTTCTTTGTGTGTTTTTTTGTACTGTTCAGCTGTTTGCCGGGTGTTTAATTTTTTTTCTTTTTCTATCCATGTTAACTCTTCAACCTGCACCTGGATTATGCTCATGGAAATCCTCTGTCGTAAATAGTTTTAGCTTTGCATTACTAACTAAATAAACCTGAGTTAAATCAATTAAATGAATGACATTTTCATTGTACAAATATTTTTTTAGGTTCATTTTTGATTAGAAAGTACATTTTTTATATAAAGAGTAGTTTGAGTATATGGAAAACTGCATTGTGAAATATACCGTTTACTGTTAGTGATGCTCATTTGAATCTTGCACACATCAGTGACTTCACACCTGGAGGCCGCCACACGTTCAATGATCTTCATGCTTCATGACCTTATCATCCCACACAGTTGTTTCGGACCTACTTTGCCTATGGTTTTGCTTTCATATTCATCTATATTAGTGTACAGCACAGATACCATGATTTGGTTACTTGAACTCGTTCCTATGTCATGAAAAGGGCAAAGTCTCACTTTATATCATCTTAAAACAAGTATATCAAACTGATTTATTTTTATGTCTGTATTTACACCAGGTCAAAACTTGTTATAAAGGAACAAACAATAAATCAATCAATTGTCGTTAGTAGCTTCTCCACCCCTTTAAGAAATGTTTGACCAATAGCATCAAGAACAGGCACATTTAATTCATGGTGGTTTGACTCAGCAAAACTTACTTTGGAAATGCCAGGTGTCCTTTGGGGCTCAAAATTTGAAACCGTCACTTATTCAGTTTTCACTAGTATATATATATAATCTGACCATATAGAATGTGTGATGAGAATGCTCATAATTATACTCCTGTGAAGGATTACTAAGTTGTCCATTATCTTTTAAGGTATTTAGTGTGGATTATAATGAATGAAAAGTGTGCTCAAATTATGTAACAGTTTAAAAGTAGGACAACTTATTTAGTTTTATCGGCAATGTTTAATAGTACTTTTATAACAACACAAAATAGTTTCAGGTTCACAGGTTTCAGGACAAAGCCCATTTAAAATCTACATGGATCTCCAGTACGAATTAAATTTCAAAATTCTAGACGATATTTGAAAAAGACTAATTCCTACTTCCCCTTGTCGTGTTATTTCTAAGCCTGATTGGTTGGGGGTCAGAGTTTGACCCCCTTAATGTTTCATAGCACTTGGGGAGAAAATGGCAGAAGATAATTTCATAGCTGGATACTAGAATGCCACTATTGTGCAGGTGTCAGACATTCTGGTAATATAGACACACCCATACAAACAAGTACATTAGCATGCTGACAATGATGAAGCCTGTTTCACTGTTCTTCTGAGGAACCCTCCTGCCTTTGAAGGCCAAGAGGAAGCAAACAAATACCAGGAGACTCATTTTTTTGGTATCATGTTGACTCCATTGAGCTCAACATGATACCAAAATCTATGTATGTCTCACCTTAAGTGCACTGGAATATCTGCTCCATGCTTTGCTGGGATGGAAGTGCGTCATCAATATCGGGAGAGTCAAAGATTATCCAGAGAAGACAGATGTTCCCCTGGACACAAGTTAACACACTGACAATCCAAGATGGCCTGCCAGGCTCCTCAGGTTCTCTCTGACATCGACTAGGGAATATCACTGTGGGAAATGATTGTGCAATTGTAAAATGCTCCATTCTGCACGTGACTGACTTATATTTATCAATTAAACTTGGTTTGCCTTAACACTAAGGAGTGTGAATAGGATCAGTTTTGTTGGTTGTCATAGATTCAGTGAGTGAGTACTCTCAGCTAAAGCTACATAATTTGGATCTTTTTGAAACTACGTGTTTATTTTATTTTTTTTTATTTCAAGTTTGTGCATGAAAGCACTGTTGAGGCTGAAGTTACTGAATTGTTATGTAAGTTGTATTACCTCGTGTCCTTAAAATGCACTTTCTGGTTTTTAATTAAAATGCACCTATATGAGTGTAAAAGCGCCATCTGCTGGTCGTTTTGGTTTATCATGAATTTTCTTTGTTGTGTTGGCATACTGTGATATTCTGTACTATCTCAGGTTCAAACTGCACCATCTTTTTATTAAATTAATTTGAGTTATTGAACATTTTCCTCGATTTTGGTCGCAGCTTGTCATGAAGGGGTGATGGTGGGTGCTGAAGCCAGACCAGTTGAGAACCAGTGATCTAAAGAACATTTTTGAACCAAAGTTATGGCCACATTTTGAATGACCACACAGAAAGGCTCAAAATGACTACGGTGACTGTCTGAACTATTCTCCTGACTTAGGTACTGCCTTGCCTAAGGACACATAGGAAGTGAGTTCACCAAAGCCAAAGATATATTGCCCCTCAAATACCAGGTGAAATTCTATTTCTTCATTAAGGACCTGGTATGTCCCAATTTTCTCTAAATCTCCTGTGTTGCCCAGACCTTTCCCATAAGACGAGGTCATATCCATTGGTAGAATCACCAATGTTGTCGTACGTGACCTCAACCTCCTTCAGTTCCCTGAGAAGCTGGAAAGCAGAATTTCAATTAAAACGCCCGGAGCTGAATCAATGATCACGGAAACAGGTGATGTGCAACTATTGTTCATAAGAATTCTAAGAAAGTATAACAATAACAAGTCTGCTCTTACGTGAAGGTGATAATAAGTTAATATCTCCTGAGCATGAGGAGCTGTTGCACTTCAGAAGCTTTCTGAGAGCTTTTGCTGTGGCCTACACTGCAGCTCTGAGGAGGAATGTTTCTCTTGTGTCCGGAGCTGTCACCAGCTAGTCGTCGTTTTGCTCTTGGGATCCTTGAGATCGCACGCATTGCCAGATTTAATTTTTATCAGATCAGGGGAGGGACAATAGGACGGAGGTTCCCTTGAGAAACAGTCAGAGGAGCAGCTGAATCTCAGGTTCTTGTATTCTTCAATGACGTGGTTGTATGGGGTTGCTGAAAGATTCCTCAGATAATCATCAAATGATTCACTCTTGCCTGCAACAAAGGTGATGCCCAAGATTTCTCCAACCCATACTAACACCATCCATCTGGGCTAGGGCACCACTCCGGAACCATATATCATTGGCTAATCTGGACCTTGTTGTGCTGATCCTCATCATTTCTTTAAAGAGCAACTCCACCAGCTCCCCCTTGAGGATGAGCAGAACCAACTGGGCTTTGGAGAAACAGATCTACTGAGCCACCTGCTGGATGCGTTGCTCATTGTTGTCATGATCGAGGTAATGTGGCACCACCTCCTGGTAGGCCAAGCACACATTATTTTCACCAGCGTCCCTGAGGAAGGTATCAAAAGCTGCCTTGTAATATTCATCGTCTCCATACACAACACCGACCCAGTTCCAGCAATAGTGACTCATAAGTTTGGCAAGTGCTTTGGTCTGGTGAATATCACTGGGAATGGTACGAATAAAACCAGGGTAGTGGAGCTTGTCACTCAGCTCTGGTGACGATGATAAAATAAAATATAATATGAATAGATAAGACCAAAAAACATACAAACACACACACAAACACACACTGTCGCGTGTTAGAAACGTCTGTGATTAAAATACTCCTGCATTAAACTCACATGGTCTAACTTAGACATTTTACAAACAGCCCCTATGGACACTTTCAGCAGAAAATCCAGTATTCAGGGCGTGTCTTAAAGCAGCGGTGAACTTTCTGAAAGTAAACTGCACAAACTAGAGATTGATATAATAGCACTGAAGTTATTCCTAAACAAAAGAAAACTAAAACTGCTATGTGACAGTTAAATCTAGTAAACAGGGCATGAGACACCTTCATAAAGTCAGTGGTCATAAATGAGAACATAGATTCACATTACACATTTAGCAGTCAGGACACCGCATTGGACTCCTTAGAGCAAGGGTATTCAACTAAAATTGAAGCAAAGGTCCGGAAGATCATAATTTATAACTATTTAGTGTGATATATATTTAAGTAGCCGATGGCTGATGAATTAAAGGAAGAAACTTGCACCTGAGAAACAGTGAATTTCCAGCTTGTAAAACAGCTAAACTTTAGTCTGACTGGAATAAATACTGAGAACAAATAATTATATTTTAGAAATTTTATTCATTTTAAAAATGTTGGGGATAACAGGAGCAAGTGGCGAGCACCACTGCCACACTGGAGCCCAACGTGGGGTTCTACACAGCCAGAGACCAGCAGGCGGAGTGGGAGCTGGTGCGTATGATGGAGGACGTGGTGGCAGTAGGTCAGGCCGGATAAATCCCTGGCCTGAAAATGATGATGGGGGCACCTGCACCACAGAGGATGAATCAGCGCAGGTGAGAGCTGTTAGCTGAAAGTGAAGCTATCGGAAAGTGAAGCTATCGGAGTGACATCATCAACTGATTATCTCCTGAAGAAGGCAGAGATGCCTGCTCTGACAGAGGAGAAGAAGCCAGGCTTTTTGCAGAGGCGTCTTCTCAAAATGGAGCTTATTGCTATCTCAAGTTCTGCCTCTCTTCCAAGAAGGGAACAGAGTAGCATCTCTGGACAAGACCACTTCTTACAAAGCTCTTTGAAAATGGCCTCGTCAGAGATTATTTTTGAGATGAGAGTTGGGTCAATGTCTTTGACATCAGCCCAGATTCTCTCCAGCATATGACGCCTTGTGTCCTCATCAGTACAATACACCTTTGCCTCTGTATAGATTCTTGTGACGAGCTTGTCCAAGAGAACACTGATGTACTTTTTATATCTGTCCTCTGAAGATGAAGACTCCTGAGATCTTTTCTTCTCTCCGCTGCTGAGTTCTGAAGAAGAAGACTGCTTCGATATCTTCTTCCCTCCACTGCTGAGTTCTGAAGAAGAAGACTGCTTGGGTCTTTCCTTCCCTCCGCTGCTGAGTTCTGAATCTGAAAACTGCTGAGATCTTTTCTTCCCTCCGCTGCTGAGTTCTGAAGATGAAGACACCTGAGATCTTTTCTTCCCTCCTCTGCTGACCACTGCTATTGTTGACTCCTTGGGTCTTTCCTTCCCTCCGCTGCTGAGTTCTGAAGCTGAAGACTGCTTCGATATCTTCTTCCCACTGCTGCTGACCACTGCTGGTATTGACTCAATGCTTTTGACCTCTGATGATAATGACTGCGATGAGTCGATGGTCATTAAAGTGTCTGACACTCGTTTTGTGTGGCGGTTGACTTGGTTGCTCAGCCACCAGCTTAACAAGGACAGAAAACAAAACACCCTGTTCTGAATGTCGCTATAGATTGCCTTGTCTGAAGTAGTATCACCATCCTTTTTCACTGGACGTGAACTTATGATCGAATACCTGCCAGCTGCGATGCGCCTAAAGATAATATCTGAAAGCTTTTTTGTGAATTCCAGAACTTTTTCAGTTGGAGGGTTCTTCAGTGTTTGGAACTCAGAACTTTCATCTTCACCTCCTGGCTTCTCCTTCTCCAGAAGCACAGCGTCAATATCATCACTCAAGAACTCTTTCACATGCCACAAAGTGACTTTTGGATTCTCATCAAATTTTTTCCCGACCTGTGATAGTATTTGGAGTGTCCCTGCTGTGGCAAAAGTCTTCATGAAAAGCCTATTGATCTTTCTCATTCCGTTTGAGAAGTTTGGCTCTGGAGATACATTTACATTTTTGCTCTCCTCACTGATTGACTCAATTATTTCATCTAAAGCCATATCTATATCTGGAGAAAACGATGAATTAAAAGAGAGGCAGTCGTTGAACTCCTTAAAGAAGTCTGCGATGTCAGTCACACTACTGTTGATGGTTTCCTGGGCAAGCCTCTTCACACTGTCCGTACTGCTAGCCATTGAACCTCCCTCTGAGGAACTTCCTGACTTAGAGCTTTTTCGTGAGGAGTAGTAGCTTGGAGAAACCCTAGACCCCAGAATGGGAACATCTGAAGGGTTCTTTGAGGAGATGGCCCGACATTGATTGCGCGATTGACACTTGACCAATAGCTTGATTCGTCCGTGTGTCTTTAGCGACTCGCAGGCAAAACAGATCATCTCCTCGACTTTCGCAGGGTTAATGAGGCGGGTTGGTAGGGGCTTGTCAGAGCTCACACAGGTGGAACTTGCAGACAAGGCGGAGTTGACAGTCTCCGTCACCTCCTCTACAACCAAGTCTGTGAGCTTTTCCAAACTCTCAGATGTTGTTGTGCTGCCTGGTGAAAGACGGTTGTTGAGTGTGTCTCCAACAATGGACCGAACTTCATCCTCAGACACGGGTGAACGGGGACGTCGCCTTACAATGGCAGTCGAAACAAACGTCATTAAGTTGACCAGAAGTTCTGCCAACATAAATGTTGTACCTTCATCTGGTGTGCATGACCTCAACATCTCCCACTGCTCTGCAGTGAGCTTCAAGAAAAAGTTGTCAAAGTATGGCCGGACCGTCTCTGCATTTATGTCCATTTGTTTAACTTTCTGAATGAACTCCATTGTGACTGTTGTTTTTCGCTGTTTGAAGTGTTTTCAATGAAAAATCGCTGTTCTACCAAGTGGCTGGTTGTTACTGACTGATTCTTCAAGGAAGCGACGGGGGTACTAGGAATTGAGTCAAAGGGGGTTAAAGAAATTGAAGTAAAGGGAATTAAAGGAATTGTAGCAAAGGGGGTTAGAGGAAATGAAGCAAAGGGGGCTAGAGGAATTGAAGCAAAGGGGGTTATAGGAAATGAAGCAAAGGGGATTAAAGGAATTGTAGCAAAGGGGATTAAAGGAATTGTAGCAAAGGGGGTTAGAAGAAATGAAGCAAAGGGGGCTAGAGGAATTGAAGCAAAGGGGGTTAAAGGAATATAAAGGGACTAATAGATCAGTGGAAACTCTGATGTAACAATTAGCCACACCCCTCAACTTTGACTGTAACACAAAAATAACTCATTGAACTATTATATCCATTAGTCTGGTATTAGGCTTTTGTTTCACAGACAATACGTGTGATTGTGCTTTCCATTTGGATCAACCTTGTATTGCAGTACCTCTAGGAATGGTGCACCAACTCAGTAGATGGCGGTAATCAGTTACCTGATCCTTAACACAGATTTGTAAATGTTTAACTTACATTTCTTTTTCCTTTTTTTTATTTTTTTTATTTTTTTAAATCGAGCCACAGTTTCATTAAGACTTTGTGAAAATCTCCTTTCCCTTAGAGTATAGGGCCCCAAAATCATCTTGACTCCAGGCCTGAAATCAGTGTAGTTGCATGCTGCAGTTAGAGAGCCGTTGACGGCAAGCTGAGCATGTGTCACACATCAAATATCCAAGATGAACGCCTGGGAGGAAACCAGCTGCGTTTATCTTCCAAATTTCATGAGTTGTAGCCGAGGATCTAAGAAACGATGGATGGTCGAAGCTGACAATAGAAAGTGGGGGAAATCTAACAAACATTGAGTTCTGCGGCAACTTTCAATATCAATAACATACTGGCTAAATTAGCTAGAGGGGTAAACATTTTCGAGATAAACAGTTTCATCTAAAATACAAATTGAGAAAGGAATTCATCTTTTGTCTTGTGCTCCCTACATAAACACAATATCATTTTATAAACTGCATGATTTGATTAACCTTGCAATACCTGGAAGGAACATCCACCTGCATGCAGGTAGGTGTAACCATGGCCTGTCAAGGTTGTGGAGAGTAGGTGTTGACAGCAAACACTAAAACACCGACCCTATAATTTACTGTAAATAGTAAATTTTCCCTCGTACTGTTTCCACTGTTGTACCACCAGGTGGCAGTAGACTTCTTTGTGAGAGGCGCTCAAACTGCAGGGCCACTGTGAATTTACTAAAATAGCTATTGTATTACTATTTTATTTCTATGAATTCTAATAATAGTAATTGCATCATCTTTTGAAGCCGTGTCATTGATTTTGCAGCTGTGAGGAACTCTTTTGCACACTGAATATTAAAGTTTTTGAAATGTTATATTAACATATTTCTTCATCGAAACCTTTGATAATTAAAAGTATTGTGTGGTTTTCATTGGAATACATATCTTAAGTAATGAATTTAAATTACATTTTTCATATATGGTAATGTGTCTATTTTCGCATGTATTCCCACAGAGTTATTTTTGTATATGATCTATATTACACCTAAACATGAACTCTGGAGCATCTGCAGTGTGTTGAGCGGGCAGCTGAGGGCGCCCGGGAGCCGCTCACGTCGTGCGGACGCAGGAGAAGAAGAGCTGCAGTTTCTGGATAATAAAAGTGACGCGTCTGTGGATTATTGATCATTTCCAGTCGCTGCGAGGTGAAACTCCTCTCGGGCAACATGGCGGCAGCTGGGCCGGTGAAGGTGTACCTGGACCTGTTGTCGCAGCCCTGCCGCGCGCTGCACATCTTCCTCAACTGCGTTCGAATCCCGCACAGCGTCCACACGGTGGCTCTGAGGAAAGGTGGGTCCAACACGAACCAGTACCACAACCTGCTGTCACTGAGGGAACCGACCAACTGACCGGTCGGTACTGAGGTCGGGTTCACGGTCGCTGCTTTTTCCTGCTCGCGCACACTTTCCCCTCGTCGTGACCTTTGCCCCCGAGAACTTTGACCCACTCCTGTCACGAGTCAAGTTTAAAATGTGCAACAACAAACATGGGTGAAACGCAACTGAGGGTTTCAAACGTGTTCTAAGAGGAAAATCTGTAAAGTTCGTCAAGTCAATACAGTCCTAACAAATGTGTTACAGTGTCAGCTGATCTGTTCACTATTGTTTACTTAGTGTAATTGACTCTGAGAAAGCACTTGCACAATATAAGTATACGGCCTATACAAATACAATTTGATTGATTGCTAAACCACTTCCTGTTAAAGTTGAAAAGTCGCTCTTGGGGCTGTGTGTGGCGTTTTGTGTAACACCACTTGATTTCTGAATGGAGTTTGGTTTGATCTGCTTTTTCAACTTTACAGGGGAACACAGGACTGAAGACTTCACTAAATTGAATCCCATGCAGAAGGTTCCTGTCATGGTTGATAATGGCTTTGTCCTCACTGAGAGGTAATAACACACACACACACACACACACACACACTTACATATATGTTTGAACTGACAACATGGACCAACTGTTTCCAGATCAAACTCATTACCGTCACTATGCTTTATCTAATTATGGAGTTTTCCTTATGTGTTTTCTGTGTGTGTGTGTTTGTGTGTTGCAGTGATGCCATCCTGAAGTACCTGGCCAACAAGTATGATGTCCCAGAGCACTGGTATCCACGACAACCAGAGAGAAGAGCCAGAGTGGACGAATACACAGCCTGGCATCACATCTACACACGACCACATGCTGCCAAAGTCTTCATTCTGGAGGTACCAACACATGTCTGATGCCGATATTTATAAATATCTATAATTTTCATAACATTGGCAATGATTCCTATGATGTGTCCAGTCGCTGATCACCACTGTCTCTGTCTCCGCCCGCCTCAGTGTCTGCTCCCAGCGCAGTCGGGCTCTCCAGTGGATCAGGTGCATTTGAATCGTGCCCTGTCTCAGCTCGATGACACGCTGGATAAGCTGGAGTCCATGTACCTTCGCAGGCAGCCGTTCCTCTGTGGGGACGACATCTCCGTGGCTGATCTGCTCGCCGTCTGCGAGCTCATGCAGGTAAGATTGGTAGAGAGACATTGATCAGCTGACTGAGTCAAGTTAGTTGCTGTTGCTAACCTGAGTTAACCTGTGTCCCTGCAGCCAATGGGGGGTGGCAGGGACGTCCTGCACGATCGTCCTCAGCTGCAGATGTGGAGGAGCAGAGTTCAGACGGCTGTCGGTGACAACTTCGACAAAGCTCACGCCGTTCTGTACGCCGTCAGGGACCGCCTGAAAGCCAAGCTATGACATGATCACAGGGCGGGTCCACTGCAGTGAGGTCACACAGAGGGGCGGGGTCGAGAGCCCCTCTGAAGGAGGAGCCCATCGTCTTCATCATAATCATCTTCGTCATCATCGTTTAACTATTAATCTGGTTGATCCTGACACATGGATCATGGCGGTCTTTAGGCATTAGTGTCCTAACTACTACAACAAATGTTTTATTCATATCTTTGGATGTAAAATGTATACATTTATTAAATAATAAGCTGATTTGTGTATTATGTGTTTGAGCGAGAGAGTGCACATTTACTCGTCATGGACTCGAAGACAGCCTTCCTTCGCCTGCACAATATTATGATAAGAAACATTTGATTTTGCAGTATACTTATATAAATCAATTCAATTAGAAACAGGGAAAGACAAGCTTCTGACCAGTTAACTCGCTCACCACAAGACTTTGTCTGTCCGAATGTGGGCGATCAAATCCTGGTTCAGAAACATCTGGGCTAAAATGCACTACACTCCAGTTGGTATATAATTCTCCAGATGTGGGGCACAATAATCTTAGCATTTCCAAAAGGTGATAACGTTTTGCACGGGTATGAGAGATCACAGAGCATTGCTGATGCCATTTTTAAAATGGTGTGGACCCCAGTGACAGGAGCCATATCACCGGACATATGTAAAATGCAGGAGAGTTATTATGAATCAGTCTGGATTAATTAAATGATTGAAATAATGCAGACCCAGTAAACAACCTGGTGAAAAACACTCCTCTCAGCTTTACAGGTGACTTCTGTGTCCTGTCCTCTCCAACCTGCACACAATTTAAGACAAGTCTGCTTCAATGCAGTGAAATGAACACAGGGGGCGCTATTTGTCAGCAATGGGAAATTTGAAAAAGCACTCAACAATGAACCAAACTCCAAATTCCCCTCCGAACAAGGTGCTGCTTTGAACCCATGACCAGTATGACCGTGCAGTTCAACAGTTAGTTATATGTGTCCGTAAAAAAAGATGCAACCACTTGTCTATAAATGAGGGACGGTCACATTCCAGTTCGTTTTGATGCATTCTGGCTAAAAAGACAAGTTCCTACTGTTGAATCATGTTTTTAAAAAAACGCAAACGTCAGCCTGTTTTCATCTGTAGGTCGTATTTTGTCAAATTGCCAACGCACCAGAAACAATAAGTTGTATAACAAACATTCCTCGGGAAGTGAGCACAGCGTAGGGAATGGAAAATACTCTCTAAACTCTGCAGGGGCAGCCCCCCAAACTGAAGCTGGAGAGAAGGACCTTACAGTTGTTATGATGTCACACCCATTGTAACTACTAGTTCCAGCTACTAGTGAAATCACTGTGCTGTTTCTTATCACCACACAAACTGGAGGAATGGATTCCATTGCCCATATATGGTTCTCAGGGAAGTGGCAGGCACTGACGCAATGCTCGGCTGCTGTTGCTTTAAATGGCTCCCGGAAGCAAGGGCTCCCACTCACGTCATGGGTTTTCCTCTGCATGTACCTCAGGAGACGGATGTGCTTAATATGGGCATATGTTATTTCCCCCCTCCCCCCCCCCTTCCTCCTCCCTTTTTCTTTTTTCCTGCTAAAGGAAGTAAGACACTGGGGGAGGGGGATGGGTGAGACTGGAGGAGAGCCTTCAATGACTGTTCCAGATAGCTGGGGCCGTGGAATGCTTTTCATTCCTCGGGGGAGAGAGACTAAACATGGACAGAAATATCTGCTTCAGCGTCTGTTCATCAAATAGCTCATTGCAGACAGTCAAGTAAGAATTTGTAAATAATTCGGAAACACGTCTTTTGACATTCAAAATGGACCTTTATTTACTGTTTTTTGAAAGCAATCATTTAGTCCAAATTCACAAATCACAGATAGCCTCATAGGGCTTAACCAGGTCAGACATCCTCTGATCCCCTAAACCCTCAAAAAGAGTGAAGCTACAAACAAATAACATTTACAGGAACAAAACATAAACCTCAGAGAGAGACAGGGATCCCTCACCCAGGACCGATAGAGGTGCAATAGATGGCGCGTGTTGAATATTTACAACCCTCATAACAAAAAAGAGTGTCTAACATAAATGGAGAGCTGTATCAAAGTGTTTATACAAAATAAAAAGTCAGACAGTGTAAATAGTGAACCCTTAGGTTAACTAATGAGACACTAACTGTGTCGCTGAGATGTTAAAACTAATGTGTCTGAAGGAGATGTATCACCGGCAGTTCCTTCACTACCAGCCGAGTCGTTCTACATCCTATACATGTACGTTCTGTTTAATGCTGTATACAGTTCGCAATGTACATATCCTGTTTACATTGTGTACATTTTTTTCCTATTTGCTTGTGTTTTGTATCGCATATTTAAAAATGTAGTACTTTCATTGATATTTCTATTTCCAATATCTCCTTTGACCTTTTCCAGCATACCTAGGGCCCCTGTCGGTACCAGTGGATCGTATGGCGACCATATGATCCATAAGCACTGCAAATTAAGAATGAACCTTCATATATTTGACGACCTTCCCACGCCGAAGGTCAGAACACGTGCAAATACAAACATTTTCGAAAAAGGTCTCATCACCACTAAAGAGTATCTGACTTCAATCACTCCACAAAGAATTGAACTAAAGCCAAGTTCGGCATTTTTTTGTGTCCTGTTCGTTTCACAGTGTGTTTTTGTATTTACACCCGTTGTGACTTTCTGCAACACATGGCTTGTTAAAAATAGATGAAGCTGTTTTCTTAACTAGGAAGTGGGTTTTCTTTCTATTTGCTTGTGGTTTCAGGCTTAAAACGTAGTGTAAATTATGGTGTAAATTAAGCTGTTTTTCCAGTTGAATTTGAAGGTCAGGGTTTATATTTTCTGTTTTTTAAGGGGATTTGGCTGCAGCAGCGTTTACCCCTGAATCTCCTAAAGGGTTTTGTGAATTCAAACACTTCACCCGCCCCTCCACCGACACAGTGAGTAGATATTGAGAGCAAATACATTTTTCGGTGAGCTATCCCTTAAAGGTTGGGGAAAAAGTGTTTTCCCATTTTGAATGGAAGTCAGTGCACAGCCCTAATAAGGGCAGCTGCACGCTCCTGTGAGTGTGCTTGTGTTGTGCGTGTTTTCCTGCTGTTTGCACCTCAAGTTTAAATGAGCACCGGTTATGAGTGTGAGTCACTCACTGCCATCAGGTTTCTTTGTGTTTCCACTGTGTGTTCAGATCAGTAAACATGTGTGGACACAGGACACTGAAGGTAAAAATAGCCACAGTTGTCTAACCAGTTGTTGCGGGGCTGTTTGAAAACCTCGCACCGGGGGGGGGTCAGGCCCGTGGGGCGGGGCGCTTTCTTCGTGACGCCCGGGTAACGTCAGCGAGGTGATAAATACGAGTCCCGCGGCCGCTGGGTGTTGTGTCTGCGTGTGAATCGCGAGAGGAGAGACGTGCAACCCCGAGAGAACCGGTTCCTGTTGTTGTAGTTTGAAAACATGGAGGTCACCACCGAGGCCAAGAGGATCATGGTCGTGGCCCTGGGGAAACTGTACAGCTCCCGCAGCCAGAGAGGAGGTCTCCGCCTGCACCGGAGCCTCCTGCTCACCCTGGTCATGAAGTCCGCCCGGGACATCTACCACGAGGCCCAGGCGACCGAATGGGAACAACAACAGCCCGAGGCGGTGGAGGCGGCGGAAGGGAACACGGAGTCCTCCTGTGGGGAGCTCCGGACTTTACCCCTGGAGGAGGTCGTCGTTTCCCGCAAGGAGGACAAGGAGAACCGGTGCCCGAGCGTCAATGTCCCGGCACAACCGTCGAGGAAGAGACGCGGCAAGGCGGCCGTCGAGCCGGACTTCCTCCCCTGTAAGAAAGCGAAGCTGGAGCCGGCGAGCTGCCCCCAGCAGCTGCTCCTCAGCCCGGTTCTCATGGACTATGTGAACTGTAGCGGCCTGGGAGCGCACCCTGCCCCCATGCCCATACCAAGAGCCATCGCAGCGTGTTGAAACCCAGAAGCAGGGGGGGATATGAACCTTTCACACAGGGCCAACAAGAGCCCGAAAGCACCCGACAATCCGGGGGGTCACACGGATGAGCACCGCGGGGGTGGTGGATCCTGCAGGGTCCCCCGGGCCCGGACGTGACTCCGAACAAGCCGGTACATGCTCCAGGAATCCCGGAAGCGGCTGACGAGAGGTCCTCGGGGACTTCAGACCCGGATCCGAGCTGAAGTCTGCAGGAGAGCAGCTGGAGTGGTGCTCCACCCGGACCAGGCTCTACAACGGCCTTAATGGACAATACTGAACTCTACATGAACATCTGAACGGGATCTTTGAACTCTACTAGATGTGTTGTTGTGTTGAGGCCTTCGTGCTGGCCGAAGATGGCAAATGTGTACAAAACATTCAATGACTGCAACTACCTCAGTATTTATTAAACCTTTTCTACTTGCCAAGTGAAACCTGAGTGATGTGTTATTTGTATCTTACGTGTGATATCGAGGGAAGACCGTGTTATTGTGATTGTGTGGGGATTGGATTCAGGGAAGTGGTTTGTGTGTGTGTGGGACACAGGAAGCTGGTTTGGGTGTGAAGAAGTTAGTTTCCTTCCCCCCATAGTGATTTGCAGGACAAAAGCAGGGACAATCCAGTGGGCTGTCAGAAACACTGGGGACAATTGGGGGTCCCCTGGCTGGGGCCCTTTATTCAGTGGTGGCAACAATCATTGGTTTTAGACCAAGCACCGGTTAAGGCAAAAGTAAATATATTAGTTGTGGAGTACCACATGTAGATGTAACAACTATATTTTGATTTAAGTAAAATTTGAGCGTGTTTAACACAATTTCAAGAGACATATCATTCTACATTGCAAGGTTCGATAACGTAGAGGTGTTTGCAACCCACCTCATTGAATGAACAGATTCTTATTATAAAACAAAGATCAAGCTTTGTAATATATAATAGAAGCATAGACGATAGGTTCCATTTATTGTACATGGTATATGCTTTTACGAATGCAGTGCATACGAGACTCAGCAACACAGACGGGTTGCATGGTGGGGGGTTTGAGACCGGGTGGCTGTGTGTGTTTGGGGGGAAGGGGGCTAACCCAGGAAAACAGAGAGACAGGAATGTGGGGGGAAGTGCCTGTGTGATTGTGTGTGTGTGTCTGTGAGACTGTGAGCTCTCCCCCGAGGCCCCAACTGTGCCGCTCGTTCTTCCGGCTGAAATCAGAGCAGCCTCTCTGTCTGTGTACACACAGGAGCTGGGATGTGAGGAGAGGCCGGAACCGTCTGGACATGCCTGTGAAAATACACACGTCATACACTCAGACACACACGCATGCACTTTCCCCCATGGTATGTAGGTAAGCATCTGCCTTTACTCCAGCCCCTTGCTCTCACACAGGAAAACTACCTTTGAATCTTTCTATTCTAAATAAATACGAGGTATATTATGGCAGGCAGTCAACGGGGTGTTTTATGCACAACACAGCTCATTGTTTTGGTTTCATTACCTTCAAGGTTTCTGTTTAGTTCAGTTTCACTACTCAAAACTCATCAACTGTGTCTCCAGCCTCAGTGTTTCACAGGAAGAAGCTGTGATTAAATCATAGAGTGCACGTTACTGAGGAGGCTTTCACACCAACATTGTTTGTCCCAGACCTTCGGACTTAAGCCTGAACCAGAATAACTTAGTGCATCCACTCAAACAGAAAGACTACCAGATGCGCGTCTACATCTTTGTGCATGTATAAAACTTTCTCTAGTGCGCTCTTTAAAGATTCAGTGTGTAAGATATAGGTGAAAGGGATCTATTGGCAGAAATTGAACCAGAAATAACCCTAGAAATGTTTTCACTAGTGTGGGATTACCTAAATTGTATGAATTGTTGTCTTTGCCCTAGCATGGGTCCTTTATATTTAAAACCTTTATATTTGCAGGGAGCAGGTCCTCTCGGAGGCCGCCATGCTTTTTACAGTAGCCCAAACTGGACAAACTAAACACCTTTTGAGTTTTTATGACAACTGAAAGCTACCACAGGTTCTCTTATGTTTGAGGGAGGGTGAGGGATATTCAACTGCAACATGCAACCTCACCACTTAATTCTAAACACCTGAACCCTTAAATCTCAATACGAGATCAAAACAAACACACTGTAAGTCATGAACCTGCATGTCTTTTTAGACCACTTCCTGGACTGTCAGGTGTGAAAATGCCCATGAATGTAAGCACAATTTATAAAAAAACTTATTTAACACAACTTTAGGACATAGTATTAGCCTCAAACGCCCACAACACAAACCCCTCACAGTTAACAACAAAACAGAGTTAGAGCACAAATGAGGACAAGAAAATGAGGCCAGACGGTGTGCATTCTCTCTGGATTTTATTCTTTAGGAAGAGTTCTGTTTGGAATTACAAAATGCACTGGTAGAAATAGCGGTGAGACAGGTTGAGAGTGCAACAGATAAAGAGTGAGAGAGAGAGAGTCAGAGAGAGAGAGAGAGAGAGAGAGAGAAAAGAGGGGGAGAGTGAGAGCTCAAAGGTTCCACAGCCAGTTATAATGATTACATCATCACATGTGGCCTCCTCCTGCGCCCCCTGACCCCCACAAAAAGTAGAAGGGAGAATACACCGTTTTCTGAACTGCACTTTCTTTTCTTTATATATATATTTTTTTCCCATTAAAAACAGTTCCTTTTTTTGTGGTGTCCTGAACATGGTTGTGTTGTGCCTCAAACCCATGTAACAGAAGAAAAAAGCGAGACTCTGACTCTAACCAAAGTCTCTTTTGTGTTTTCATTCTTTAGACATTTTTTTTTGTAGTTTTTAACCTTTTTTGTTCTCAAAAATAGAAGGAAAAAAGGAAACGTTGCTTTTTAAAAACATCTATCTATTTATATATCTTTTTTTTTGTTTGTATTCCTCTGAATTCATTAATCTGCTTTTTCTTTTATGTCCTGAAGATGACTGTTAATCCACGGTGTGGCATGCACATAGCACATGCATTTCTGGAACTAGATATTTTTTTTCTTCAATGTTTTGTACTTAAAAATGTTTTTTTTTGTCAGTTTTTTATTCAGTAGCGGCTTTACATTGCTTTTTGAAGACTTTGTGTGGTTAATCAGCGTGTTAGTGGATTTCACTGCAGCATAGACACTAAGATGGATTGTGAATGTTTGGGGCTTTACATGATTCATTCAGGGGAGTTTTGACATAACTCTCACACTCTCTCTAACAAACACACACACACACACACACATACAGACACGCACACGCACTGTTACAATGATTTGACTGAAAAATCATAAGATTTCAAATGGATTTCTGGAGACAAGAATTAGAAAGCAAAGCAAGAACAGGAATAAAACATCTACACATACACGCACGCACACGCACGCACACGCACACACACACACACACACAACCAGGAGCTACATACCTAGTGTGCTTTCTGATTTTAAGTGTAGTGATGTGAAAATATACTCGTCTGTGACATTCCACTGAGGTTGGAAAGACACTAATAGGCAGTTTTTTTGATCTTTTCAATTTTTTCGGTGCATTCTCTGGTCAACATGTGATAGGCCTCCAGGTAAAACATTGGTCAAATACATAAATCAAAATAATGATGGGGCTGACAGTGGTGTGTGTTAGTGACGACAAGTGTTAGTTTGAGGCACACAGAGAAACACGCAGATCGAAATAAAGATATTTAGGAGTGAAACACACATGACATAGTTCTTTTTTACCCCCCCTAGGTTTATATCAAGGCCCAGCAATCTTTTTTTTCCAACCCTTCTGAAGTGTCAGTCACCTGTGCGCTACCACAGATGAGGTGGTGTTACTGGTGAGAGAATGAACTGATGAGTGTGGAACAGCTCTGACTCTGAGGTGGAGTAAAGGGGGAGACGCTGTTTTGTCTGACACTGCCACCTATTGGTCACAAGTGGAGGGACTCTATTTGAGCAGCTGGAGGAGGGGAAACTTTTCTTATTTGAATTCAGAAACCAGTAGTGAAGGCCGCTCAAAATTCATTAGCTTTTTCACTGCTTATCATTGATGCATGTTTTCCCTCCTGCAAACCCATTCTCCCACGATGCAAGTGTGGGTTGGAAAAATGATTTGCTGAGCCTAAAATTAAACAAACGCACAGAAAACAATATATATTTATATATAAAACATGGAGAATCTGCCTCATTATCACGATCATCATGATCATTTTAAGTTATTCTATCATATGTTTATCCATTTTGACAATCAGGAACAAAGAAAACAACAATGACGAGTTCCTCTCCTTTCTATTGGTCTCTTTCTCTCTGGTGTTTCTATCTTAACCCAAAACCCTGGAAGACTTTTGAGATGTTACTAATTTGTCAAACTTGCTCACTGACATGGACACCCAGTTTGTTTTTTTTTCACCGCCCTACGTTACCCTGCTTCCCAGTGTATAATTTAAGGATTCATCACCTTAGTTACAAAAAAGTTACTTCCACAAAAATATGTGCAAATTCCAGCTGAATCAGTGGCAAGCATTTGGCACAGAACATACAGACAAGCAAGCAAAAAGTAATCGTTTTGTTCTGTCGAGTTTACAAACAGCAACTCTCCGATCTCCCCGTACCCTTCTGTCACTTGATTTGAGTGTGGGTGAAGGTACAGAGAGAGGAGTCAGAGAGAGGAATGTCAAACAGATGAGAGAGAGAGAGAGAGAGAGTCAGATAGAAACAGAAAGGCTTTTTTTTTAAACCATAGAAACAAAAAGAGAAACCCTACAGACCACAACAGAAAGGACTGAGGAAAACTTCCCCTCCACATACAGTAGATTCTCATTGTTGCTATTCATATTTTTTTTTGTATCATTCATGCAGGATTCCACAGGGTGTACAACTCCGCAAGTCTAACAAACGAAGCTGTGTGGGGTGCAACAGAAGATTCAAGCTTCGATGTTTTGAAGAAGTAGAAGAGAAGGAGGAAGAAGAAGAAGCAGCTGCAGGAATAGAAGAAATACTGCAGAAAACAGTTACTGGTTTGTTTGTTTTTTCGTTTCTGAAACCCGTCTCCACACTTTTGTTTATCTTCTCTTTTAGGTCATTGGTTGAGGTTGGTTAAATAGTTTCAGGGAGGAGGGTGTTCTCTAGGGACAGGGGCAAACGTCCCCAAAAACAACCCCATCCTGTCCTCTAGATTTTGACCGAGAGACTTATCAACCCCCGTGCAACGCTCCCCAACTCTCCCACCCACTTAGCCTTCTCACCTCATACAGGCGGAGGGCTAATTGTCAGTTTTGTTCTTATTTAAAAACACAGATGATAAAACTCATCAATATTCAACTGGTGGCTGGGAGGGTTGGGTTCGACTCTTTTCGCGGCTAACTTAACTGGCGTTAGCTTAGAGAGGCAAAAAAAAAGAAATAGTGGTCGTTCTTTTCTCTGACTGTAAAGCGTCTTTTGTCGAGTCGCAACTCTTGACATCTTGTAAGTGGCTGTAGCTCGTTGCCAGAGGCATAATTTAAGACACACAAAGACTAGTGTCCATCACCCCTCCTGCTTGACTCCTTAACATTTTGCAGTCTGAGGTTGGTCTCATGGCATCAAGAGAATGAATGCAACAACAACGCCAGCAGAACGTGGAGGTGGTTTGTGATCCCCCTCTTACCCATTAGTTTCTCCAGATCCTGCCTCAGCATTCCTGTTCCATCCCCTCATCCTGACACCTATCCATTTACCTGGCCCACCATCGCTGGGACATGCCAAGCACTGGAGGAGAGGGAAAATTGATTTGAATCGACAAGAAAGAAAAAGTCGTGGTTTCCCTTGGCAGTCATTGCTCTGGCTGAGAGCTTCTCTTGTCCGTCTTTCAGTCCATCTATCTGACCTTTTTCCTCCTTACGCCCCTCCCCCATCCCCAGAGGCTAGCACCAGTCGTCCTCCTCAGTCCCGCTGTAGGGTTCATGCAGGCCCTTGCGGGGCCCTCTAGGATGCCCAGCTGGAGGGGGGACCTTGTGAGGCCCAGTATGTGGTGGTCCATGGGGATGTGTGGAAGGAGAGGTGGAGCGGTAGCCATTGGGTAGGCGACGCTGGGCGGCAGGCTGCACCTGGCCCTGCACCGGCCCAGTCAGGGCAGTGGTGGGAGGAGGCGCGTGGTGTACAGTCCTAGGTGAGGTGCGAGTGGGCTGTGGGTGGGGCGGCGGATGAGGGTGTGGATTGTTTACAGGGTGTGGCTGGGGCGGAGGGAGGGGATGGGGGTTATGTGGATGTGGTTGTGGAGGAGGCGGCAGCGGGTGGTTGGCCACGCCGTGTGGATGAGGGTTGCCCCCCTGTATGGGGTTCTGCTCATAGGCGGGAGGTTCATGGTGGGGCTCATAGTCCTGGTTGTAGAAGCAGGCATCCCCTTCCACGGAGCCGCCTCCTCCACCTGTGTCTCCCCAACGAGGCGGTGGATGATGACCCTGGCGAGCAGTTCCATGGTGGGCAGGCTGGAGGCCAGTGTGGGGAGGGCCTTGGCCTTGGGGAGGCTCAGGAGAAAAGCGACGGGGGGCTGGAGCAGGTGCTCTGCCCTGTGGCCCTGCAGGTGGGGTGGGCATGGCCTTACGGACCACAGGGGAGTAAGTCACATGGGGCCGGGGTGTTGCGGGGGTCTGAGGCAACTGTCGACGGCCTCGACGTGGCGTACTGGTCCCCGAAGTGGAGGGGACAGGACTTCCGCTGACCGAACTACTGCCCTACACAAAAAGTGGAATAAAGCAAATAAAAAGAACGTACCACAAATTCAACGACAGAACATGTAGAATAAAGTAGAGGATGGGAGAGAGAGGAGTGTGAAACAAATAGAAAAGGAAAGAAAGAGTACAATGTGGAGAGACAGCAGGAGGAGTCCCGATAGAAAAGTAAGAAGACACAACAATAAGAATAAAAGCACCAGTCATAATGTCAGTGGAGTGGAGGAGAGGAGTGTCGAAATGTGAGGCATCCAAACAGAAACGAAGCAGATGTGGATTCCAAACAGCAGCAAACACAGAGAAGCAACACGTCACGCAAGAGGAGAGAAAACAAAAGACGACAGGAGAAAAGAAGGGTAAAGGGTTGATTTCCAGAGCAACAAATATGGCACAGGGTAAATATGGTGACTAGACATACATCAAATGTGTTTTTGCCTTTAAACTTTGTGATGTGAGCTGTGTGACAGCAAGATCCAACGTGATACTTTTCAAATCAAAAATTCAAATCTTCCAGTGGAAAGAGAATTATTCTTCAAAAACATATTAGGCTGAATGTTGTGCATCACAAAAGTGTTTGAGCGTACGACAATCATACCTTTGTGTTTTGCTATTTTAATAAGCAGTCTAA
This sequence comes from Pseudopleuronectes americanus, assembly GCA_038501795.1. NCBI lineage: Eukaryota > Metazoa > Chordata > Actinopteri > Pleuronectiformes > Pleuronectidae > Pseudopleuronectes > Pseudopleuronectes americanus. The sequence goes on from CM076732.1 coordinate 3,995,859, forward strand.
AACGTTAAGGAGGTGGTCAAAGGAAAGGTAGTGAGGGAACAGGAGAGAACAATCCAAAAACACTCAGGCAGGGCAGGTAGGGGCAGCAGTCAAATATACATTTTTATGCATATTTGTTTGGTTGCTGAAACATTGGAACAGTGACATCATTAACAAAAAGAACATCTGCATATGTACTTACATGAATTTATTCACAATAGTACGCTTTATGTGTGCATGTCAAAACCTGTGTCTTGTTAGGGAACACAACACTTTTTGGCCTCTAGATTGATGGAGGCATCACATAGTAGAGTATCCGGATCCCCTACAATCACTAGAATGGTACAACTGTCCATGATCAGCATTTCACAACAAACCCCACCCAGCTCTGACGTCAGGTCTTCCATTACGTCCAGGACATTATTGACATTTTACACCAGTTAACCTCCATCAAACTAGAGGCCCCTGTGTTATCATTGTCAGCATAACACAGAAAATGTGTTCCACCACTGCAATGTCTATTAGAAAGCAATGCACCGCTCTCACACTAGACACTACATGCACACAAGTACACAGGAGCCCACCTGTCTGTGTGTCATGTGGTCACGACCCTCGCTGGGCGATCGTGACCAGCGGCGGTCCCTCTCCCTCTCTCGGCCGTGCTCCCGTTCGTGGTCCCGGCCGTGGTCATGGTCCCGGTCCTGGTCCCGGTCGTGCTCCCTGTCGTGGTCCCGGTCCCGGTCGTGGTCATGGTCCCGGTCGTGCTCCCGGTCTTGGTCCCGGTCGTGCTCCCGGTCATGCTCTCGGTCACGGGTGTGCCTGTGACCGTACTCGCCGCCTCGCTCCGCCACGTAGCGCTCCTTGTCCACGGAGCCGTGGTGGTGGTGATGGTGGTGGTGGTGTTTGCGGTCTTTGGATCGTCCACGATCCCTGTCGCGATCCCTTTCTTTGGACGTGAGGTCGCCTGACTGGGTGGTCGTGCTCAGGTCTGTGCCCAGGCCTGATGGGATGTTTGTCGGAGATGTCAGTGGGGTGAGGTGTGGTGAAAACACTAAAGATTGTGATAATATTAGATACACAATATGACATCATAGAGAAAATGATATTTTTCCTTTAGTTTTGCTCTAATACAGCTTCTACACAAACCTTCACGTTATTGCATATAGTTGTTTGTTTGTTTGTGTGTGTGTGTGTCTGTCCTACCTGTGTCGGCCTCCGTGTAACGGCAGAGGGACCTCTCGGACGCCCGGTGGCCTCTGTCTTTTCGTCGGTGTCCGTGTCTGGAGGTCCTCCCCTCCTCAGGTATCACACGGTCCATGCTGTAGTCTTCCGCCCCTCCTTTGTCTCTGTGGCCTCGCCCAGACCTGCTGTGGCCCATCGATGAGACCGAGCGCTTCATGGGGCTGCTGTCGTTGATGGGCTGAGAGAGAAAGAGGGCGAGAGAGAGAGAGTGAGAGAAAGAGAGAGAGCGAGAGAGAGAGAGAGAGAGACCACCAGGGGACAGAGGGAGAGAAAGGGGAGTGAGGAAACGAGAGGTTTTTCCGTTGCTTTCTGACTTGGTGTCTTCTGATAGCGATGGGGTTAAGAGGCATGTGCGTGTGAATTGGGTCCGTTTCTTAATCTGAACGCGCCTTTCGCCCACATTCCTTCACAAATCAAACACTCCCACATTAGAGATAATGTTCCAATCATGCTATCTCCAAAATAAAGACACTGTATATTGCTTAAAGGGCAGGGGTCGGCAAAGAGCAGCCCATGGGTCAGAATTTGGCCAAACCATCACAATTATTTGGGCCCTAGAGTCTTTCATACACCCATTGTAGATGGTTGGAATAATATTGAAATCTATATGGACTTAATCTGCCATTGAATATTCATTAACATCCTTTATTTTTGCACCAGTATACGTTAATGTGAACAGGTACTGGTGCTGAAATGAAGTCTAATTAAGTTACTAATCAAATAACAGAAATCTAATAAAACCACCCCAATTAATAAGACATGAAATCCTTGGCTATGGTTAACCCATAAAACACTAAAACACCAACCTGGATGTTTTTCTAAAGATTTCCCACCATGTGTCTCCTCTCCTCTGAACCTGTGCCTGTCCTCAAATGCACAATATTAAGAAAAACTGGCTCAGGGCTGAAACTACAGTAATTGCCGACCCCTGATGCAGAGGGAGAAAAAGGTATAGGAGAAAAATAAATCAAATAAAAGAGATGATGGCAAATGGCCATGCCTTCCATGCTTCTGTAACTTGCTTTGTGAAAGAGCAAAAGGGGAAGAAGGGTCAGTACAACTTGCAAAACTCTTCCATCCTCACCCCCCCCCCGAACATGGCACATTCCAAACTGTTATTTTTCTCCAGCCATGCAGGTACATAGGGGTTGTCCTGGGTCCTCGGCCCACAAGAGGCCTCACGCTCTGGGGCGGGACAGCAGGACAGAGCCTATGGTGCCATGTGTAGCTGACCTGGGCATGTTAACCACATCAGGCTGCGTCAGTGCTAGGTCCTTTTGGCAGCTGTGCTTGCCAAGTTTTCCAGTTATTGTGTCACGGACGTGTGACGGGTTGGCAGATGTAAAGAAACCACCAGATTATCGGGCCTCATTGGAGTAGCACTGAGAATCCCAGCTACATATCCATTCATGCACACAGATATCCAAATCATTCTTCATTCATTTTTTTTTCACTCTCTCTCAGTCACACACACACACACACACACACACACACGCACATAAATAAAACCACAACCACTCACTTGAATGCATTTCAACAATTTGCTTGCATGCAGGTGTAAATGGAGACTTGGACACAGACGGAAACATTGACAACGCCATCATAGACGAGCAGGCAGGCATGAAGACAAAGAGCGACAAAGCAATAGCAGCAGCTGAGAGAGAGAGAGAGAGAGAGAGAGAGAGAGAGAGAGAGAGAGAGAGAGAGAGAGAGCGAGAGAGAGAGAGAGAGAGAGAAACAGAGGCCACAGTACAGTGGCCATTGATAATAAGAGGGGACATGCAAAATTCGGCCCAGTTCCAAACTCTCTATGTTAAGTGCATTAGAGACGTAGACACGGATGCTGGGGTCAGTTGGGAAGTCGGGCTGACACCAGATTTGGTCATGCTGAAAATATGTTAAACTTAGAAACTCTATATAAATTCTGGCCTAGAAATGATAAAGACACAACATGGAGACACGGTAAATAAGGAAAATCACATAGTTTCAAGAGTGTGTGAGAGTGAAAGGAAGAGAAAACAGACAGAGAGAGAGAGAGAGACGAGACAGGGAAGACAGGGTACATACACTGAGGTTACTGCCACGTTGTTTCCCTCTCCTCCGCTGCTGTATGAGCACAGAGAAGACACACATACAAACACACACACACAGAGCCACAAATACACCAAAGTCACACATGGAGGATACACAAAGAACCAGAGAGGGAGGCAGAGGGGAGGGAGACAGGGATGGATGGATACACAGTGACAAAGACAAAAAAGTGGTACAGAGGAATATAAGTAAAAAACCAAGGAGAGTTAGTTGTGGTTTGACCCAAAAAGAGATGGGGTGCAACAGTGTAGAGAGGGAAGAGAGAGACAGGAAGAGGAGGAGGGACAGAGAGAGAGTCTGATCAGACACCGAAGCGGCAGTGAAGGTGGAAGAGAAAGACTTACCACAGCAACTGCGGACGGCTGGAGCCAGAACAGTGTAACACACACAATTTCACCATGAAAAAGCTCACTCCACGGCACCAGTGGTCACAACAACAGCACTGACAACAATCAGCAAGGAGACACACAGATATGGATACGCATATTCACAGAAAAACACACAAGCACACACTGCAACAGTCAATTGGCAGACAATAATGTGACAGGAACAGTGTGAGAGAATATGTACTGCACAACAGACACACACACACTCGCATACACACACACACACACACACGCTTGGATCATATAATATCATTGTGGTTCAAGTCCTGTTTGAATAAAAAAACAACAGCCCCCAAAATTCTAAAAGAGGCAGAACATCTTTAACAGGAAGGAAGAGACAGTTTAGTAGAAGATCAACAAAAGATAAATGAATCAGGGTTCTGACAAAAAAGAGGAAATAATAGGGGTCAGAAAAGTGTTTCAACTGCATGTGTGTGTGTGTGTCTGTGCACGCACATTGATCTGTTGTGTGCATATGACAACCAGAGCACTCACTGGGATATGAAACAATATAAGATGGATGAGTGTTGGATGGAAAACGGGACGACAACTGTTAAAAACATCCATGCGGGCGGTAGGATGAGATAAAGACAAGAGTAGAGAAGAGAAGAAGAGAGAAAAGGAAGAGAAGGTTGAACTTTGCCTCGCTGTGGTGTTTCCGAATCCGAGTTTGGAGTTTTAGGCTGAAATATCGTCAGGACAGGACGGCAACAAAAATGCAACTCGGAACCAAACTGCTTTAATTTAGAAGAAATCCGTTTAAAGGTTCAGTGTGTTGAGTTAAGTGACATCTAGTGGGGAAATTGTACGTTGCAGCTGAATACCCCTCACCTCAACCTCCACTTCCAAACATGAAAGAGAACCTGTGGTAGCCTTCAGATATCATAGAAACTCAAAAGGTGTTTAGTTTGTCCAGTTTGGGCCACTGTAACAAACATGGCGGCCTCCGTAGAGGGGACCCAGCCATGATGTAAATATAAAGTATTTAAATATAATGGGCCTATTCTAGGGTAAAGAAAACAACAATTCATACAATTCAGATGAAAGACGTTAGTGTCCACATCACTAGGATTATTTTATATTCAATTTCCGCCAATAGATCCCTTTCACCTAAATCTAACACACTGGACCTTTAACCCTGTGCTGAACCTTCTCCAACATGGATTCCAGTGACCACAGCAACACGTCTTTAAGCAACGAGTCAGACCTTTGTGATTGTGATCGCTTCAAAACAAAAGGAAATGAGGAACATGGACGTAATGAGGGGGAATAGAACGAGAGTGGAAAAGTGAGAATGCTGCTCACTTGGTTGTCGCCTGGGAGGCGGGGCATGGAAGCGGCCCTGCCGTGGCCTTCCATTGGTGGAAAGTGCTCAGTATCCGAGTAACCATCCTGCCCCATCTCTCTCATCTCTACCGTCTGCAAACAGAGCAGGAGAGCAGGAGATGGTGTGACTGGCTGCCATGACAACTGATGGGGAGCAGGGGGGTGGGGGAAAGTTTGTTATCCAAAGAAAGCTCAGGTCTCAGAGAGGTAGAAGCAGTCAGAGGGAGAATCTGATGAGTGTGTGTTTGTGTGTGTGTGTGTGGTGTGGTGAGTGAATTTGCCACTTTCTTTGTTGTTTTGGTTTTAAATTGTGGGATGAATGGAAAAAAAGAGAGGTTTTATGTGGATAAGACTGAGAGTTTTTCCCAAACCAAAGTTGTGTGTTTGCTGTCAAACACTGAGCAGCAAGCGGATGCTGGCACAGGGAGGTGGAGGCTCTCTGTTGATGCCAGATGGAGCTGGTGAGTCATAGCAGGAACGGACTGGAGGGGAGAATCATATGCAGCTCAAAGAATGTGTGAAAAAAAAACATCTGATCAGCAGAGGTGGGATGTAACAAAGTACATTTACTACATTACTGTACTCAAGTACATACTTATACTTATGTCGATTTATTTCCCCTTTTAGTCCACTACAAATATCAGCAAGTATCTGTACTCTACTCCACTGTTGTACAATATATTTCTTCACATTTTTTTTTCTATATCTTTAAAAGTAATCAGCAATGAGAGGGGAACAAGTTCCGTGATCCAATCAGAGCGCACAGGTAACATTAGACCCCGCCTCCATCACTGGTGAGGAAATACCATAAGACTCAGTCAGAATGATGTACTGGACTGTTGCATTAGGGAAGAGGATACACACTGAAAGTACTTTTACCTTGAGTACTTTAAGTTTATTAAGTATTTCCTCATATAGAAAAGTTTACTTATACTCAAGTACATTGCTTACTGCTCATTTTAGTTTTGTTGTCTCATATTGCCGGATGTTCGCAAGATTCCATTTTTAACTTTTAAACTTCTCTCAACCTCTGTTGGCTGATATGGAGCAGCATGATTCTGTTGACCGATACAGGGACCTGTCAGCCGCTCGGGGTCAACAAGCAGAGATGTTTAACGGCAAGAAGACGGACACGTGAGCCGGACACGTGAGCCGCGAGACAGACTCTTAACAATATGAGCCAACACATCGGAGAAGGAAAAATTCACTCGGATAGAAAATTGCGTTCAAAACAAAGAACCCGTTGGAACTCTGCTCTCCATAGAAGTGGAGACACAATCTGTATCACACTTCATTTGACCTCCAGTGTCCTCCAGTGCTCCTCTTTGCTTTGGTTCATTTGGTAGCAATGACATGAAAGTCAAAACAAATGCTGAATGGATCGAGTGTTTGTACTTGTTCACATAAACTTGGTATATGACAAGGATATGTACATGTTTGTGGTCTGTATAGTGTGTGTTTGTGTGTGTGCGTGTGTGTGTGTGTGTGTGTGAGAGAGCTGTCTACCTGAGAGTTGCTCATGCTTCCCAGGCCATCCTCAGGGTGTCCCTCTGGGCTCCAGCTGGACATCTCCTGAGCACGGGCCGTCACCCATGAAGTGCTCTCTGGAACCCCCCCCCTCCACTGGCCTATGGTGCGCACACACACAAACACACACACACACACACATTTTCCATAAATGGTCTGCTTTTAACGGAGCACCTCCTGTGACGTCAAACACGCAAGCAACATCCAACTCACAGGCTGTTTACAGTCGTCTCAGGTGGAGGGAGGGCGTTGTTCAGTCCCGGGCCCCCATCCTGGGTGGGGGAGGGAGGCTCCACGCGCTGAAACAGTAATGGCGTTCGATTCTGTGTGAGATATACAACATGGCCGTCGCCAGCTATCAGGCAGACTGACAGGGAGATGCGGAGGAAAAGATGCAGAGCACGAGCAGCAGGGACGTAGAAAAGGGGGTTAAAGGGGAAGGGGGGGGGCTCTCGGGTGCCTAGCAGCTGGTCGGAGGAGATGCATTCTGGGACATAACAGTCCTATCTGTCCTGATCCCAAACTCTGAACCATTAGAGGCCCTTATACTGAAAAGCCGAAAACAGGGAATTCACCCATTCAGTAGCTCAGGATCGGATCGATAGGAGTGATCAGTTATTATTCTGGATTTCATATCATGGCTTAAATACTGTGATGTGGATGCAGAAAGCTGAAGATAACACTACTGAGGGGAGCGATAAGAGAGGGGCCTCGTTCAAGGGGGGGGAACATCGTGGCAGAAAAACTCTGCACATACCCTGTGGGGGGGAACATGTACCAGGTGAAATGCATGATGGGACAAGTCAAGTATGAAACCCTGCATTCAGCCATACAATTATTCGTCATACACTAAAGATGTACAGTACAGGTGTTACAGTACAGTTACACCTAATGACCACCTCACCCATTGTTAATGTGCTCATACACATGCAAGTTGGATAAATAATCCCCAAGAAATGTCAAATTAAATCCTTCACATTCTTTACTTTTGAGCTTTGTGATTTAAAAACAACTAACCACCTTGTTTCAAATCCAAACCTCCTAAATCTATACGTGCAAAATCTAAGTATGGTATCAATGAACACTTGTATTAAAGGGGGGCCGTGTGCAGACAGAAGGTTGCGGTGCTGTCGTAATGCAGATCTAACATTCCCGGGGTCACAAGCTTTGGATTATGGGGAGTGAGAAGGTAAAAGCGTCTTCACAAGCGGTTCGAGGCGAGAGAAGGTTTCCATGATGTTGAGGAACGGGCACCTTAGGGGCTGTGACAACATCTCAGCCTGCTAGAAAATAAAACCCTGAAGTCCCAGGCATATAAACTGGACCAATATGCACATTAGTTTAAATACAACTACTGGATTATTGTTTTACGAGTATGAAGTATGTGTTTGTCTGCTCGGGAGCTGTTGTTACTGCAGGAGAATAGGCGACAGACTTTGTCCAGCAGATGGCAGCATGGTTTCTACTGTTGCTAAAAGGAGGAAGCAGATTGTGAAGTTGTTTGTGTTCACCCCCTGTGTGGACTTTTTCTATGTGCCTGAATGAAGACTCCTCCCTGATCTACAGGGGTTGTCACAGCCCAGGCTCGTGTGAATGGGGGCAGCAGCCCTGCAGCCTTGATCTCAGTGCGTCAGTCTGCCTTTAAAAGGGTCGGATGCCGGTCGAGCGGAGGCTTTATTCTGCCTGAAGACAATACCTGCTCGTCACGAAGGGCCTGCGAGCGCTTGATCTTGCTCTGGCGGTAGTACTCCATGATCATCATGGCAGCGTAGATTTTCCCCACTGTCAGGTCTGTCGCTGCTGAGAGAATGACAAGTTACCCTGCAAGATTAGACCCTTTGGAATGGACCCTGAGCGCAAAGGAATGGCAGAGAGGGGTGATGCATGCACACAGGAAAACCACTCGCTCTCACACACACATTTCACATCTCACATCTAACACACACATGAACATTGAGCAAAAGGTCTTTTCACAGACAGATTGATATTGTTTAAAAATCTTCAGTCACTTTTTTTTGTTTTTTTTTAAAGGCTTTAGTTTAACCTTATATTGTACAGATGTCAAATCGGACGATTACGGACGATCTCATGCATGAAACAGCACAACCAACCAAAACAAAACGCGGTGGCTCCGGAGATTACTTAACATGCGATCATAAGAACCACACAAAAATAACAACACAATAAAATCTGTGATTGAAAATAAATATTTGGACTTGATTGCAAATTCATTCTCAATATATACTCAATTTCCTAGTGCCTAACGATGCTCATTGCAAAATTTCATGCAAATGTGCACTTGTTCTCAGTCTGATTCAAAGTTTGAATGCACAGTTTTTTTTTGTCACATGCAATCAGCCACTTGCTGCACAGAACTGACTGCCCCTGGAGTGAAAAGACATCTATAGAGAGTTGATCTATAGTAGGGCACCCTCTGATCTCAGGCACAGACAGCTGGGGGTCTCCGACTAGTGTGTGTGTGTGTGTGTGTGTGTGTGTGTGTGTGGGGGGGGGGTATTTTCTAGTGGGTGTGCTTTCTGTTGCTGAAGGAGAGGATTGTGTGTATACAGCTGTCGGTCCTAGTGCTGACTGTTTGTGTGCACATCTTAGCCGTACACTACTTATGCTCCTGTTGCTGATGTCCATGATATAAATATGTCTCGACAGACTAGAGGTGTGAGGTTGTGCGTGTGTGTGTGTGTGTGTGTGTGGGAGGGTGTGGGGGGGGCGGCGCAATGTGCCAGCTGATTCAGAGGGTGCAGCAGTGAGAGAGACTGGCTGAGAGAAGCGGTCCTCGGGTGGCGTGAAGAGAAAAACAAACGTGGGAGCGCCGGGCGTGGCAGGGTGGCTGCGTCCAAGCCGCGTTGCTGCGCCTGGAACTCTTTCAACTTACACTTGTGCGGCGTCACCAGCAAATCCAGAGTCTTCTGGGAGAGGTTGGGCCAGATCGCCATCATCTCCTTCCTCAGCTCTGCGTCCATCTGGTGCTTGTCAACACCACCTAGGCATATTCAACGCACACGCGCATGCATGCACACACAGACGGTTACAGGTACAACCATGCCCAAGTACATAGACAAACCCAAAGGTCAGACACGTGGACATGCATGCACGCAAGATGAACAGTACCATTCAGGACAAAAGGTAAGAGGGGAGGACACACAGACACGAAGACAAACAGACAGAAAGAAGAAAGTTTCTGTTAGTTAGATATCAATGGAAGATACGATCAATTCAACTGTAGAGTACGATGTACGCAGGTTGAGATTCCACAGGACCTCAACCTTCACGTCACACATGAGGAGCCGGAGGCCTCTGGGATCACGGCACAGAGGAAACAGACGTGTGCTGCCCTCGAGGGGGGGGCGGGTTGTAGACATGAAACAGAAGAGAGCGTGTAAAAAACTTTGAATGAAAGCCGGTAAAAGAGGGATTTCCAAACCTTCCGCACCCTTGGCGATCTTGATGTCCAGCGCCGTGCGGATCAGGGCCATGAGGGTGGAGTTGAAGTGGACCGTGTTGTCGTCGGCCACGGGCAGATCCATGCGGAGCAGCCTCTGTGGGAGAGTCAATCGAGGGGGGGAGAGCCGTGAGAGAACTGGGGGTGGTGTGTGTGTGTGTGTGTGTGTGTGTATGTGTGTCTGTGTGTGGAACCTCCAGGTGACAGGAAGGGAGGAGGGGTTTGGGTCGGAGAGGGTGAAGGAGCTGTGAAGAACATCTGCAGTAACAAGTTTATACTCGGATGCGGCGTCAAATTGCAGATATTTGAATTTTAGTGCTGGATTCCAGGATGTTTAAGCTGTTTTTGATATGAGAGAACTTGTGAGCACCACGGCAACCAATGAATCGTCCTGGGCTTATATTCAGTCATTCATTTCCCTCTCATGTTAAGCTTGTATGCATTTCGAGGCCTCACAGGTTTGTTGAACCTTCAGTAAGAAAACAAGGAGGACCAACTATCGCTGTCCACAGCTCCTCCTAGGGGTTTGGAGGTTCACATTAAAAACCACACAGACCAGGTGACAAACCAATAAACCACAAAACTATCTAAGGAGAGGGAACGCTTTTGTTTTTGTTTATTGGTTTGATCCTTTTTGTGTTGGTCTTGTTGTTTTATATAAGATACACAGACACACACCAACTCACAGATGACTGTTCGTGTGTGTTTGGTGACAGAAGTCGGCGAAAACCCGGACATGCAGCAGATCATGCTTCCCCCTACATCCTGATTCTATGCCTATCCTCTAATCCCCAACCCCTTCTTGCACATCCCACCCTCATGCGGCATGCCATGCGCACACAAGATGCCTCACAGGACAAGCAGCTGCGCAGCCGTACACAGAAAGCATCCTCTGTTGACAACATTAAAATGAGTTTGTGAGGTTTTTTTTTAAACATGGCTCTTCTTGGAGGGGAAATAAGATAAATCTTTTGACGATGGGGCTGTAGGCCGTAAAACGATAGAGCCGCTAGCTCTATCGCTAATCATCTGATGTCTAACTGTGTGAAAAATGGGCACACACTCTGAGGTTAATAGGTGAGAGAGAGCAGCATTCTGCGGAAAAAAGAAATATGGAGGAGGAAACTAAAACATGGCCGCCATGGAAGTGTTGTTCTGGCGCATGACTGCAGGCGACCGTTATCCACGTGTGTGTAGGAAATGTGCGATGAACATTCAGCTGGAAAGTAGATGTAAGAAGAGGTGAAAGGGGAAAGCTGTCGGGACAGAGATGACAGAGGAATACAAATCTATTCTTTATAAGCTGGAGCAGGTAAAGAGAGAAAAAGTGACCAAACTATCAGAGGAGAAAAAAGACAAACACATCACCATACTTAGTTGGCTGTGTCTGACAGAGAAGTTCAGAGGTTAGGATCAGTGGAGCTAGACGGGCCACAAGTTCTGTGGACTGGCCGGATGCTCAAAGGTCTATAAGAGAGTTGGGATATCTTTCATTGGCTCATTGCTGCCAATGGGAAAATGGAAAAGGGAGGTAATAATCATCGAGGGGCAGATTTAGATGATCGGGAAGGTTTTAGCCGAACACCAGGCATGAGAAGCATGTAAGGTTGTTGGGCGGGAGAGATTCACTTTGACCGCAGGGAGGAGGAGCAGTTTGAGGGTAAAATGAAGAAGGTAGAAGAGAAAGAAAAGCACCTGATGTAAAGATGGAAGATGGCAGAGGTTGGGGTTAAATACATAAACATGATTTACTAAGGAGGAATCAGCTCGAGCTGCAAAACCTGGGTGGAATAGTACAATTTAGTAGGTTTGTTTATGTGTTTGTAAGATTATATAAAATCTACGGCACAGATTACCCATTGTATTTTGGTGTGGATCCAGATCCGTGCACTTTCTTTAACATTGCATTTACTCATAATTTTGTTGATTTCTCAGAGAATAACTCCAGTCTGATATTTGATGAATTTAAAATATCTGGATCCTTTTCATGCCACTCTAGAGTTGGACTGGAGGTTATGGATGGAAAGTATGGGTAGGAGAGTCTACCCACCTTGACTGACTCATTGTAAATTGCACTCTTATTTAAACCCCAACCACTTGGAAGCATACTTAGTATCTAATATTAGCACTATTTCCCCAGGTCTGCTGGAGGAGGGGGGAGGATTAAGCAATGGTTGGCGATGGGATGATCTCCTGGGCCTACAGGCTGCTTGGCCGGCTGTCCCCTGAGGCTCACAGTGATACTGTTGTGCCGATCACAAGAGGAGTCGCAGGAGATCGGGGGGGTAACATGAGGGGTAAATCTGTTTGTTATCATTCTGTTTTATTTCTCATCCCGATAACAATTTGTGTACGATGAGGTGTGCCCACGGCAGACAGGGTGCGCGTGTGCAGGTGGGGAGCTGGTCGTGGTGGTATTCACGGTCATGCAGAAGACAGGTGAGGGAGTGTGTCATGTGCAGGGAAGGGAGCGGTATGCAAGAGATGAGGGGTGAAACAGAATAGAACTGCATTGACGACAGAGCCAAAGGACAAAGAGAAGAAGATCGGACTTGCAGATATAAAAAGGCTGCTTGGGGGAGGGGCGGGGGGGGAGGGGGGCTTGGAGCTGCTACATGAAGGGTGGCAGAAAAAAGAACAGCCTCTCTGTGTGGCAACCGAAAGGCTCTCAGAGGAAAACACATCACTGACACAAGCCCTCCTGCTCTCTCTACCATGAGAAATAACAGAGAAGATCCTACGTGGAGGTTTATGTGACCTGATTCTGTGTGTGTGTGTGTGTTTGTGTGGAAATGTGTGCGAGTCGTCCCCCCCCACATCCACAGGACGGAACGAGTCGGAGGACGTAAGTCTGGTGGACCTTCCAAGCCCTGCTGCACACGCATGCTTCTAAGAGTGTTTGTCCTCAGCAGCGTCCACGTGTGTGTTTGCTGAACATATTTCAACATATTAAAACAATTGCTTTGCTGTATACACTCACTACAATCCCTCTGTTTGCGGAGTAATATATGAAACAGTGCTGATTGTAATGTGCATACTGGTCTCAACGAGTCACACGTGGGTACACGGTGCAAACGAGCTGAGAAGGTCCCTCTTTTCGTCCCCTCCTGTGGATACACAACCTGCGTAACCCCCTGGACCTAAGTGTCTTGCTCCCTGCGTCCACCAATCCCACACCACCACACAACGCCACAACACCGATCAGCCCACCCCCACTTTCCACGAGAAAAGAAACAGAAACAGGAAAACCAAAGAAACAACGACACTGAAGTTTACAGCACGTTGAGCGCCTTGGAAGTCCCGGGCCCCTCCCTCTCCCCCCTGGCCCCTCCCCCAAAAGGCCCCTCCCTGACACCCACACGAGACTCGGGTGTAGATGGGCTCCTTTCTGACCTTGTAGGCCACCCGTGCTGGACACCTCTTCCCGAGGCCTAGTGGAGGACACATTTGCCTCAGCATGTCATACATTTCCCTGCAACTGATCCTGCCACTGCACCGTGGGCCAGTGCCACCAACAAACCCGTTAACAAAAGCACAAAAGAAAAAGGGAGAGACAGAGGTGTTGAGAAAGGGAGAAAATAAGTTGCAGCAAGAGAGAGAGAGATGGAGGAGACGAGAGATCGGAGAATAGAGTTAAAAAGAGAGAGAGAAGGGTCACAGCGTCAGAAATTAGAGAGAATAGAAGAAGAGGAGAAGGAGAAAGGGAAAACAAAGCAAAACAAACAAAACAACAGGAAGACAAGGTTATTGGGCTGATTTGGAGAAACTCTGGCCGTGTGGCTCCTCTATGAGCTACAGGACTCTATCGCTGCCATGTGAATAAAAACAGGTGGGGGGGGTAAATGACAAAGGGGATGGGAGACAACAGGAGGAAGATTTGAGGGAATAAATGTTCTCAAAAGACAATTCTGTTCAAGGAGGACACCAGTGTATACGGTGTGTGTGTGTGTGTGTCTGAGTGTGTGCACAGAGGAGCAGGGCGGGCGCCAAGATGCTCCTGCTCTAAGGAGGAGAGAGGGGGGGGAAGAGGAAGGGGTGTCAATGCAGTTTCTGTCTTTCCCCCAACCCCCAAAAACCAAGAACAATGCAACACTACAGTGGGCAGCCACAGCTTGCTACATTATAGCCATGGCTCCACAGCAAGCAAAATAAAAACAAATATTTTACAACGTGGTAAAACTTCTTAATATGCTTCTCATTTCACTGAGTACATTTCACATGCGTCTCTGGGTGTCTGCATTGTCCCGCACATTCTCTCAGCAGTTCAGAATGCAAGTCGATAATGGTGGAAAAGAAGTTGTAAAAAAAAATTGAAATGAAAAAGAAATCAATAAATCAAAAAGCAGCATTCACTCCATTCCTGGATGCTGTGGCTTGCACGTGTGGTTGAGAGAGATTTTGTTTGAATGGAAGTCAAACCTTGCAGGCCACCCTATGGGGGCATTTCTTGCCTAAGCCCAGAGGCGGATCGATAACTCGCAATAAACTGTACATGTCCTTATAATGAATGCGCCCGCTGCAAGAAGAATACAGGGAGTTAAGAAACACACAAGAGCACACACACAAACACAGGAGAACACACATAAAAAAAACCATCCAGAAATAAGAGAGAACACAGGGAGGAAGAGCACAAGATTGACAAGTATACACAGTAAATACTTTTATACTAAAATACGTCAACTATCGAATAATCTCTATAAACAGATTGTGCATCAGAATATGCAGAATCTGGGTTAATCAAGATTTTGGGGCCAAAGTCCGTTTCTAGTTTGACCAATCACATTTGAGCCGACTTTGGTCGCCCGCAGCTCAACAGTAAGGACGTACGGAAGAAACAAGATGTCCTGTCGACCTAAAACACACACACAAGATATCTGTTTGTGATTGTGTGGAGAAATGTTCGGCTTCATTAATTTGTACTAAATGGCGAACGGGAGAAGGGGGTCTACACTGGAAGCCACAAAATATCGGCCGTTGCCCCCAGAGGCTAATATGTCATCGGACGATCAGGTCTGAGTTTACAGATGTGTCCTGTGTCACTGTTTATGTGTCGCCATGAGAGAGAGAGAGAGAGAGAGAGACGAGTCAGGAGGCGCTGAATGATTCTGATTCTGAGGATTTAACGAATTAAAGAAAAGTATCAGTCCTGATGTCGAGGTCAGGGCTGATATTTTGGAGATAGCCGGCGTGATGGACTATCGAACTCAGAGCTGTCCACTTGAGATTGGATCACAGAAACCACATGTTAATACCTGGTGTGTACGGGGCCACACACACGCGCCCTTAATCGATTGTTATTTTTTCCTCTCCGTCTTCTCTCCATTCCAAACCCCTGACAGGATACGTGCACGATGTAATTAAGGAATTGCTAACAGAGTAGAAAAGCATCTGCTTCGGCGAACAGCTAAATGCTTAATAGCTGCTTGTGTTGTGTGCAGAATCGCCTCCCTCTTAAATATGTGTTCAGTTTCATCCACGCGTCGGCGCTTCCTGTCGCCTGCGTCCCGAGCAACTGTGTCCGTGATTTGCGATGCTAGCTCCAAGAAAAAAAGAAATGTTCCTAACGTCTACGGGGTAGCATTTGGAAAGAAGGTAAAGATCTCACGTCTTAATGATCTTTCCTGTAGATCTGAACATGAACCCTTCAGGCCTTCATCTCTTTTTCCTTTACGTTTCCTATTGCTTCTGTTTAAAGTATTCTACCTGTGTGTGCACGTGTGGAACAGCAGGAGGGAAACACACAGGCACTGGAATACAGATACCATGAAACTTAGCATGTCTACAGTATGTTGAGGCTTCAGGAGTCAGACAGGGAGGAGGCTGGTTTTGGAGTGTAGACGTCTGCCACATTAAGTTTTTTTGGCAGTATGCAGATTCCAGAAGAAGGGGAGGTGTTTTGGAACGGGGTTGGGGCTTGGGGGGTGTATTTAAAGACAGTTTTAAGGAAAAGGAGAGGAGGAGGAGGAGGAGGGAGGGGTTGTACGGTTCGAGAGAGATAACCAGCTGCCAGAGGTTTGAGGTTATTCTCCAATCCGGTACATCCCTCTTGCAGCTATTAAAAACGAATTGACGCTTCTGCTTCGGTCATGTGTCGTTTAAATAACAATGTGCCGGCGTTTTACCAAAATAAGTACGCAAAAAAAACACAAAACAAAAAAGATTCTACAAAACTGTTGAGAGGTCAAAGCTTAGGCCCTGCTCTGTGTGAATAAGCATATTAAGACACATACAAAAACATACAATCGAGCATTTGGTGTATCTGAGTTTGTAAACAGCATCTGTGTTTAAAATTGGGAAATGTTAAGAGTTGAACTGTTGACCACTTCTAACTCCTGTGCAAACGTAATGTGTGCAACTAGTTCTAGGCAGGTAAATAAGAGTTTTAACTGTATTTGGGTGTGTTTAAAAAAAAATGATACGTGTGAGTATGTGCACCCGAGGGCTTGTGTGTTACCACGTACCAGGCCGCAGGATCATACTCGGCCCATATCCTGACATACTCATCCAGGTGGTGAGGTCCCAGTATGGATGAATCTCTAGTCAGGTACTCAAAGTTGTCCATGATGACGGCTACGAACAGATTTAGCATCTACACATGAAAACACACGTGAAGAAGAAAGTAGACGTTAGAGGTGGAGCAAATCAAAACAGGTCATCAGCTCACAACGCCACCTAGTGTTTGAAACTGTCTCGGACACTTCTCGCAGAGTCTTCCTGAATGCTGACGAAGGAGCTGGATCATTGTGTGCTCACCAAGAATGAACAGAAGAAGATGAAAGAGACGAAGTAGAGGTAGGCAAACTGGCTGCCGCACTCGGGCTCCGGGTTATTCGCCAGGGGGTCGCAGTCTTTATTCCCCAGACATGCCAGCATGATCTCGTGCCACGCCTCCCCTGTTGCGCTCCTAGAAAACACGTAGAGATTCCTTGATTTAGGAGGGATTCAGGATTCAAAGAATTTGTTTGGACGTTATGTAGACATTGCAAACATCACATTTTAAACACACGCACCTGAAGAGGAGCATGAGAGCCTGCACGAAGGTCCTGAAGTTGTTGTGCTGGTTGATGGCGGAATCTTGGTCTTCTTCAAGCGCAATATTACCAAACAGCTGTCAAACCCAAACACACTGTTAACATGGAACACCAGAGCATAGCTGTTCATCACTTTGTTGCCACCGCATGACTTTTTGAATCCAGATTTAAGACTTTAAAGCTAGTTTACAAAATCTAAGGTCATTCCATCATTTTATTTTAATTGCATTATTTTACTATAACAACATATTTTTATATCGTTCATACAGATTCTATCCATTTTTATTTATTTTACTTCTCTACCTCCTTTATTCTACTCTTATTAATTTATTTCT
This sequence comes from Pseudopleuronectes americanus, assembly GCA_038501795.1. Classification (NCBI taxonomy): domain Eukaryota; kingdom Metazoa; phylum Chordata; class Actinopteri; order Pleuronectiformes; family Pleuronectidae; genus Pseudopleuronectes; species Pseudopleuronectes americanus. The sequence continues at coordinate 4,013,236 of CM076732.1, forward strand.
GGAATAATCTTTTAAACTCTGTTTTCTGATTTTGAATTGATTTCTCCAAATTGTTTCCTCTGTGCATCTAAATGTGCTTCATAAACAAAAACTGCCTCGCAAAGAGTGCAACCGAACTCCATGTCCACTGCTTTCTTAACTAACCCTCCCCTCCCATCATGCACCGAATCCTTACGACCACCATCATCCTAAAGCTCCTTCTATACCTCGTCAACCCACTCATCATCGTTATCCTATAAAATACATTCATCGTTCCCAAATGCATCCTAGCACATTTTAGCAGGAGGCCGTCACCCACCTGCATCCCAATGATGGCGTAGATGAAGAACAGCATGGCAATGAGGAGGCAGACATACGGCAGAGCCTGAGGAGAGACACATTCATCGTATGAGGGCCGCGTGCACGCTACTATACAAGACTGCACCGAGGCATTGTCTATGTATATATACACAATATTAGACGTGTGTGTGTGATAGGCTGAGAAGTTGCGAGTGAACCTTGAAGGACTGAACGAAGGTCCAAAGCAAGATGCGGATGGTTTCTCCCTGCCTCAGCAGCTTGATGAGACGAGCTGCCCTGAACAGCCTCAGGAAACTTAGGTTGATGAAATTATTCTACAGAGTACGGCAACGGCATAACCAGAGAGAGAGAGAGAGAGAGAGGCAGAGAGGCAGAGAGAGAGAGGATAGTAGAAAGGATAAGGATTGAAGGGTGAATATCAAAAAGTGAAGGAAGCAATAAAGGGAGATGAAAGCAGGAGGAGAGGGAGGAGTTGGGGTCAGAGTAGAGGGAGACAGTTTTAGTACAAAGTGTGCAAAACATTTTCCTCACCAAACAAAAGCAATAAAATGAAAAGGAAGGACAGTCAAAATCAAAACCGATTCAAACTCAACACAAACCAAAAGAACCAGGAGCCAAACAAGTCAAAGCAAACCAAACTCAAATCAGCAAGGCTCTGACAAGCGTTTCATATCCATCGGGTTAGACAAAACCAAACAAAACAACACAGGGAGGGGGGGAGGGAAGTCATCCAAATCTAACTAGTTTCATCCAATTGGGTTATGTGGGAGTCATAGTGGTGAGTAGCTAATGTGCAGGGACGTCAGGACGTTTTCTTGGAAGGACAACCAAATGCACTAATTCTCTCAAGGCAGGAATATGCAATCGTTATAGAAATAAAGCAAGAACACGCATGCAGATGTGCACCGATACGAGGCAAGCCAATAGGATTGGCTGCCAAAGTCATGTGACATACGACAGCTATGAGAGCAAGACGGTGGCTGATGGACCAGTTAAGGTCTTTATATACAAGTTCATATATTTCCAATATCATCAGTTTGATATGATGTAGTATTAAGGCCACATGAAAGCGGGAAAAAGTCTAGAATAAAGTTGTAATGTCAAAAGAATGAACTCATAATATTAAGAGAATAAAGTTGTAATATTACGAGGCTATTGTTGTTCACAAGTGTTTTGTTGTTTCTCAAGAAAACATGAAATTGTTAATAAAGATTTTAGATACTGAAGGAGTGGAACTCTGATTATTTGAGTAATCAGAGTTCCACTCTTATTTTAATATTACGACTTTTTCAAATTAATAACTTTATTCTAATCCCCCCCCTACATATGGCTCTAATGCTCCGTGGTGTGTATGATAATCTGTTATGTGAGCTTTTACATTTTATTCCATTATATGTTTTTCAATATTATGAATGTAAAACAAAATCTGTAATATGATAGAGTTCAACCATTTACCACAGTAAAGTACAAAAGATGGCACTTTGTTTTTAAAAAGGGACTGGCAGCAGGCACATGCAGGTCACAATACAGCATGTATCGCATTGCTGTGTGTGTGTATGTGTGTGTGTGTGTGTGTGTGTGCGTGTGCGTGTGTGTGTGTTATCAAAGTAAGGAGTTCCTGCCACAGACATGCATGGGGCCTCATGCATCACTTGTTCTCTCTGCCAGGGGCAAAGCTTTAGACTCGCTCAGTCGTTTCTGGAACCATTGTCCCAGTCACTGTCTTATGTACGGACGTGTACATATGTGCATACAATGAATGGAAAATCCTTCACAAACAGAGCTCTAGTTTTCTGTAAAGCATGAGGACTACGGGCAGGATTCATGGCTGAGTAATATAGGAGAATACAGTATTGATACAGTGACTGGCAGAGAGGTTAGTAAACGTGGTGACAAATGAAAGATCTTCACAACATTTCGGAGTTCTGTGTGGTGGAGGCTCAAGCAAAGCATTCACGATTCACAGCCGTTAAACACTGGCCGGGATGCAGGGAAAAAACAGATGCAGGAAAATAAGGTCTCCAAAAAAATTACAAACCGTCTACATGTGGATGTTGCAGACATATGGTTTATAGCAGCACATTTTTGGATATTATTGGTTGGTTTCGATAGAACAACCAGAGAGATTGACCAAGCCGGGGTGTCATGGGTGGACACAGAGGATTCATAGTGCATTTTGATTGGATGGAGTCGCAGGACGAAGTAGTAGTAGTTGTAGGGAGTGGGGGAGAGAGGGGGGAGGAGGGAGAAGGGGGCATGGGCGATGGAGGGGGGCGAAGTAGATTACAGCGGGTCGTCGTAAAGTTTGTAGGCGATTTAAAGAAAGCATGTGAAAAGATAAAAAACAAGAAAGAAATGGAACGTCATTACAGAGACAGGTTAGCACAGCAGCAGCTTTCAGTGGGCAGATTCTCCGTGTAGCGGGGATACCAAGACAGCACGGGATCGATTCGCAATAAACAAACAGAAATGAGTTTAAAAACAAACCAGCCGCAGGAATATGTTTACGAGAAGCTAACTGGTGAAAAAGTATTTAAACGAGCTTGAGTCGTTGGTATCCCTCACTGCGGCAGATAGACCTGGTAGGTGGAGTACGGGAGAAGCAAATTCTGTTTCAACCTTTTTACTGATAAATCGGTTGAATACAGTTTAAGCGTCCCGTTCCTACCAGGTGTATCCTCAAATCTGCAAGAGCAACTCTCCAAAAGTTGATCGGACAGAACGCAAAACTAATTTTTCAGCTCACGTTATTATCGCAGGTTACTGTCCCAATAGGTTAGCTCAGATCTTTTTGTGATTTGTTCAAATCACAGAGATGCATCTTCACCTCAGTTTTAACTGGCGTGGGGAGAATTCACCTCCAACACTGACTAATATACGTGCATCGACTTTGTATGTTATTGCTTTGTGTCTGAAAATCACCTCACGTTCTGTCTGACCGCACCTTTTGAAAACATTTTCTAAATAAAACAATCAATCAAAATCTCAACATGTATATTCACTCACACATAGATACATATATACACGTTAAAAGTTCCTCGGCCATAAAGAGGGATAAGAAGTTATCGCTTGTGAGAAAAATGCATTGGATGCCACTCGCAGGAGGTCTGACTGCCTGCGTGGACGGTAAAAACTTTATGGACGATTTGTGTGAACGAGCCTGATGCAAATAGCTGAGGGAATCAGTGCAGTGAAACAATAACCTACAGATTTCTCATGATACTAAATTAAATTAAATGTAAATGTTTTTGGTTCATTATAAAAGGGTGGCGAGACAAGTTAGAATATGACGGGTCACCACAGATAATTAATGTTTTGATCAATTTAAAAAGTAAATATTCAATATTTTGGCTTAAAACTTTATTTAAACTTTGAACATCAGACATGTGGTAAACTGTTCTTGTGATTAATAGAAAACTGAGTTACGTGTTTCCCTTTTTTTTGGCTGATCCCCAAAAAACCACCGGATCTGTGATGAAAATTCATGATCTGATCTGATCCGAGCCGCGGGTGTTGTGATCCGTTGCACCCGGACCTGCTACAGAGCATCAGCCTGGCTTTCTGCCCTTTCCCCCCCCCCGTCAGCGGCTCAGTGCCGGCGAGCCTGAGTCGGGTCTCTCCTCGTCCCACCAACTGGGACAATTATATAAGAATTTCAATAGATGTTTGTGCATGACTGGGCAACGCAAGACTCAACAGAGGCCTCTAACTCATGCTCTCCCTTCCTTGTCTTGACTGCTGTATGTTTTCCTGACAATGTGACGGATGTGCGAGGCCACGGACGCATGGTGGCGCTCACCTAGCTGTCTTTGCTTGGTCACTAAACAGGCCAACAACATCTAATTCTAACATGATATCACTTCTCTCTCTCAAACACATAGACAGGCACGAGAGATCCTGCTACTTACCGCCAGCTCGGTAACCAGAATGTCGGTGATGCTGCCCAGAACTGTCACACAGTCAAAAATATTCCAGGCATCTTTGAAATAATTCTGTGGTCAGGACAAGAGAGAGACAGAAGGAAAAGGAGACGACGGAGGGAGGGGAGAGGAAAAACAGGGGAAGTCGGGAAGGTGATGAGAATGACGAGGTAAGATTCAGACAAACACGGATTGTTTGAGAGAGATGGACGGAGCAATGGGGCGGCGAGATGGAGCGCATTGAAATAACAAGGACAATGGTGCGACAGGAGTGAAGTCACGTTGAAATGGGAAAAAAAAAGACAAAAAGAGCGAGAGAAGGAGGGAAAGAAAGAGAGAGAAGGAAAAACAAGAGAACATGTCAGTATCCGACAGGAACAGGAGAGGAATTAGATGAGACAAATGGACCATCAGTTGAGCGGATGCCAGCAGACAGGCCGGCTGAGGACACACTGTTCTGCATCAGAAGACGACAACGTCACACACTGTTTCTGAATCTTACGAATCAGATAAAACTCACTGAATTCATCTCTTACATCTATTTAATACACTGGATCCATATATCTGCCCACACACACAAAACAAATAATTTAAGGCTGTTTAAATAGTTATTTTTATACGTCGGGAGTCAAAGAGAAAAGGCGATGAGGACAAAATGCTGTTGAGGGAAGTCTGCTTCTTTTTTTTTGCTCTCCTTCATGTCGCCTGTGGCCAAACTGTGCATTAGACAAGTGGAGGGACACGGAGAGAGCAAGGGAGGCGGCTATTAAAATAAACCACCTTGACACACACACACACACACACACAGGCCTGGTGTTGTTTGTGTGTGTGCAAGCTGAGGGGCACGAGTGTGTTTCAGGTCGCTCCCCTGGATTCAAAATCCGGTCCCACTTAATCTCCACCCTCCCTGTAATCTTTGCTTATTACCGCCCGTCTGTCATTCACTCTCCTTCTTCTAATTACTGTAACACCGTCTTGTCCGTCCTGTATCTCCTCCCTGAACTACTCTTTCTCCTCTATCCATTTTATTTCTCTTCTTCTTCTTTGCCGTCTGTCCGTCCGTTCTTCCGCTGGTTTCTAGCAGTTTCCCATTTCTTTATTACCCATAATCGTGTCTCTGTTGCTCATTATTTCCCCCCCGAAGTTTCTCTTTAACTACGTGAGCATAAATCAACGAAAAACAATGCGTCCCAGTGGTACAAGATAATGGATGGGGCTGCGGTGAAGTCCTCCACAATATGAAAAATAGCGGCATGTCATTTTCCTAATCGATTGTTCTCCACATTGTTTTAGTCGCTTTAGTTTATCTTAAGGGTAGCTGAATATACCTTTCTCCTAAGACTTATACAGTAACCCCCCCCCCAAAAAACTGAAAAGCCTGCAGTTTGTCAGCGGTTGCATTTCCCTTCTCACTGCTGTTCTCTGCCAGGTGACCAATAACAGTCTATGTGGATCCAGTGGTACCATGTTAATAACTGACCTTCATGACTGCCTACAAAAATACAGTAGAGCACACACACACACACATACAGACCCACACACACAGACACGCATACACTCACCAGTGCTCCAAAGGCGATGATCTTGAGTACACACTCCATGGAGAAGAGGGAGGTAAACACTATGTTCAGGGTGGCTAACACAGCTTCATAGGTTTCAGAAGCTCCGTCATACTAAAAAACAAACACAAACACACACACACACACACACACACACAGAAGCAGCACACACATTCATGACAGAAAACCACCACAACCGAATGGAAGACACAGACACACAAACACACACCACCAGAGACAGAAAAGGAGGGTTATTATAAAGTCAGGGACACAACTGAGTTCACACAATTCAGAGACACATTCAGCAGAACACGAGGAAAATAGTGCACAAAGCAACAACTTAAGAAAAGTCTGAACTAATGCGGATGTTTTGTAACTGGGGGGGGGGTAACTTTTGTGCGTCACAACAATCAGTTGGAGTGTGTTAATGTTAATCTTTGCAGGAGTGTTGCTGAATTGTCGCAGACGTTTACCTTCATCATGAGCACGATAGTGTTGAGCGCGATCATTGCCATGATAGTATACTCAAATGGCGGCGACACCACAAACTCCCACATTCGGTATTGAAAGCTCAGCTTGTTCTTGGGCATGTGGCGCGTCAGAGGCCTGGCGTTGATGGCAAAGTCTATGCAGGCTCTCTGCAAAAAGAAACACACAACAATTGTTTGCACTGCTGGGATCGTGTCCCAACTTTCCCTCCTTTTCCCTCAATCTATCCCTTCTTTTCCCGCCCAGCAGTTATAATCCTCCCACTTCCTGCCTTCCAGACATTGTCCCCCCCCCGTAATCTGCATCTCTATCCTCCCTCGCTCCGTTAATCCCTCCTCACCTCATTTTTTTCTAAACTATAGTCCTCCATCATCTTGTCTCCTTGCTCTTGGAACGTGATGATGATGAGAGCCACAAAGATGTTGACGAAGAAGAAGGGGAAGACCACGAAGTACACCACGTAAAAGATGGACATTTCCATCCTGTAGCCGGGGCTCGGGCCCTGGTTCTCATAAGTCGCATCCACTGAATGTTTCAGCACCCTGCGGAGGAGGCGAGAGGGAACAAGGAGAAGGTTATAGGTCGTCGGGGGAACACGTGCGCTGCGTGTGACTGAGCATGTCCGCGCATATACTCACTGCGGCCACCCCTCTCCGGTAGACACGGTGAAGAGGGTGAGTAGGGCCCAAGCCACATTGTCGTAGTGGAAATCGTACTTCTTCCACTCCCGCTTCTGTGCCTTCACTTCGTTATTGCGTTCATACACCAGGTACTCGCCTCTGAAACGCACAAACCACACCGTCAGCACACTGTGTGTTCACGCCACGACACCCTTATCTAAACGCACGGTTTCCTGACCTGCAGTCGCGCTCAAACTCTTTGGACTCGTCAGTGCAGAAAAAGAAGCGTCCCTTGAAAAGCTGCACGGCCACCACAGCGAAGATGAACATGAAGAGCATGTAGACGATCAGGATGTTGAGCACATTCTTCAGAGAGTTCACCACGCAGTCAAACACAGCCTGAGGATCGAGACAGAGAGCGAGGGGAGGGGCACAGACACCGACTGTAATTATTGTCTGAGAGGAACACACAGGATTACAACTATTTCAGCATTTTGGTAAGAAATGTTAGCGTCAATGCTTAAAATGAAAAATTAAGCGAAAGGTAATTTGTGCTGCTGTGGAAGCAGATTGAGCAGCTTGAAAGAATTTTGTTTGTTGGTTGGTTTGTGAACAACATAACAGATTCACCTGAAACTTGATGGAAGGATTCAGGAGGAAACCATTGAATTGTCTGGTTCCAGGATTGTTTTGATCACTTTCTTCTCAACATATTCCCCAATTTCCCAAGTAATAATTAAAGAATAATGGGCCTTGACGGAGCTATGGGCTCTTCTGGTTTTCTCCTCTAGTGTTACCCCCCCCTTCTACTTTTCACCACAACCCTAACTGAGATATAATGAAAAGTAGTTGTTAGACTTTTTAGATCAGATGCTCCCACATTGTTTCCAGAAAGGCACAGATAACTCTAAAGTCAGGTTGGACATCATCTCCTGAACGTACCTTAAGTTTGGGAAGACGTTTGATCGTCTTCAGAGGTCGTAACACCCTCAGGACCCTCAGGGACTTGATGGTGCTGATGTCTTTTCCCTTACTGCTCCCCCTGTAGGTATACACATGCATTGAAAGAGTCAGATGGTTCATCGGTGACTGACAGACTTCATCCTCTGGATTCCAAAAACGGCAGTGGGCAGCCATTCCTCGATGGTTTCCTGTGTCCGAGTTAACTCGAGATGAGTAACTGCGTCTGGGTTAAATACGTAGCAACACATGCAGCATTGCTATCATATTCCATCTGAGCCTTATTTTCTATGTGTGGGGTTAGCATGGTAGCTACATGCTAGAGTTAGGTGGTGTATTACAGCTGCAGTACATGCTATGGGAACGACTGATATCATTCCTGTCTGAATGCTATCTGCTAGCTACACCTGTTTTACACTTTGCAGTGTGTTTCAATGCTTTACAGCAGTAAAGCTTTGTCTTGCACATGCCCAGTGAAATATGTTCATGCTGCATCGAAACCTTGCTTTCCATGCTGCAATATTTCTCCTTTTTAAGCAGCAGTGATGGAGAAACTCTATTCTACACAGAGACATTGGCAGAGAGAGTTTGGTCGAGGTTGGACACAAGCAACCCCGTCTTCTTCTGTCAGCAGCTGCCGAACGGAGGCCTGGTCGAGGAGAAGTCTCCTCCTGCTAACATCAGGACAGTTTGGAGATGCTTCCAATTGTAGATTCAAAAAGGGTGATAGCTCCCAAGACTTCCAAAGTAAGTCACAATTTAATTTTAAATTGAATTCAAAGCCAAACTCTCTCTTCTGATGACTCAACCAGTGAATTACTATGAACTCTAAACCACTACTGGGATCAGCTGCTTTCACAGCATTGTTCAGACAGCATGGAATCTTGTCTTGTCGGCCGATTGCCAAAGACAAAGATATTTTAGCGAACATTTCTTTGTCTGAAATGATGAGCAAAACCTCTTTCTGTTTGGATTTTACATGTATGAGAGAAGAGGTAGTAATATTTCAGCTGCACCAAAACTCTTACTCAGCACTAAAAAAAATTAAAAACTGCATGGGAGCCTGTGCTTTACTAAACTGAATCTAATCATATGGTAAATAATCAATACTTTGTAACCTGATACCAAAAGTGAGCTACACTGTAAACAGCTAAATCTTAATCTGTTTACTTACAGTACACTAAATACTTTTAGTATCATAGAAAACTTCCTCAGATCAGGGTGAGGAGGATAAGGTTACAGGTCACTGATTGGTCCTGTGGCGATTGGACAGCTGTGTGTATGGTGCATGTGTCTCACAGCTGTTACACCAGATGTTAGGCTGCTACTGTTTGTGTGTGTGAGTTGAATTTTGTGTGCACACAATCAGTCTTTGTGTGTGCATGTGCATGATCGCACCACTCTTAGGTTCCACAGCACACACAAAATAAACCCACACGGTATCTGTTATCAACTTGAGGTGTTTGAGTCAGAGCTGTTCCATGTTGAACAATGATTCACAAAAAGGGGAGAGGAGACAAGTACAGTAATCAACTGGGATGAGGGATGGAGGAGGAAAAGGGAGAGGTGGTCAGAATCACGAAAAAGAGAGAGATCTTTACCCGCCGCCGCTGCTGTAGGTCCAGACGGAGAGATGAGAGAGAGGTGAGAGACAGTGAGACAACGGGAGAGCGAGAGAGACAAAAAAGAGAAGAGGGTGGGAGGAAGAAACAGAATGGGACACGGAGAAAGGAGGGATTTTCGAGAAACACTCACATGAGAGACAGAAAAGAAGAAAAGACAGAGCCAGCCCTCCCACCCACTCACTCCCAGTACACAGGCAAATAAACACTCACAGTAAAGATAAGAAGCGTGAGTACAACACAGTTGTTGTTTTTTTCCATCTAGAAATAACACTGGACTCATCATTATTAAACGTACAGTACCTAACTTTAACCACTAGGGGTCTCTCAATCAAAACAATGACAAAAGACCAAGTTTGATGACGCAGCCTGGGATCATGGGAGTTGTTGTCTTCACCAACATTACCGATGAAAATCAACCTGACACGACTGAAGTTACAATCCTGTTCAGGGATGACATGATTTATTAAAGTTGAATTGCAGCTATGCAGCAAATGGCAATGAATAAACTGGCTAACTGGCTTTCAGTGTTTTATTCCTTCACCACACGTCACTTGCTCTAGGAGGTCAAGAGAATAAGATGCGACCAAAATGAAACGTCCCTTTACTTTAAATACAATTTGGGATTTCTCTGGGTTGGAGTATTTTTGGAAACGTTTTTGATAATTTAAGTACAACTAAGTTAAAATTGAGGTTTTAACATATCATTTCTTAAATTGCTGAGTTGTATTAATAACTGCACTGAATGACTGCATTGAATTCCGTTTCCACCACAATCTTCCAAATCTGGTTGAACTTTTAAAAATCAGCTCTAAACGAACCGGGAGCCGAACCCTCGCAGGTCTGAGGACTGCAAGTGATGCGAGGCCGGCGTGCTCACATTTATTTTCTGCTAGAACAAATATGGCCCTGATGAGAGGAAATTTCGAAATGCCAAGAAACCCCTTCAAGCCGTAGCCACACATGGTCGGTTCCCATGCAGCCAGCGTCTGTGCTTCTGTGGGTCTGGAGCCCGTCTGGACCTGGAGCTCAGACTGACTGCAGAAATGTGCAGGACAAGCGGCTCAAGTGGCCCAAGACACCAGCAGCCCTCAGACCAGACTAACACAATTAAAGGGGCGATAAACATCTCCGGCGAGACTGCTGATCCTTCCTGAAATGCTGTTTGATTTCTGCCGATTGAATTAAGGCACTATCTGGATGTGAACGAGTCTGTCCCGGACTGGTTCGGATTTCAACCATCAGGCATTAGTGTCTTTAACCCGCATCGCAGTTAAATCAGATTATTACTGGTTAAACTGGCTTGATGAAATTGATCGGTTTATGAATTCACGATAACAATCTATTTGTCTTGGGGGGTTATTTATTGATAAAATTAACATTGTGCTGCTTTCGGATTCTCTTCGGTTATTTACTAATTTTCTTTCACGGTTGATGACGTTCTTTATATCCCTTCATACATCTATGACTAAATTAATTTGCTCTATACTCGACAATTCCTCGGGAGACTTCAGAGAGACACAGACGTCACATAGAGAAGAAATACAGACACTTGCAGAGTTCAACCACATCTCAATATGCAACACAAAGAGTTAAGAGGGCACAGCACACAGATACAACACACACAGACAGTTTTAACACATACATAAATAGATTAAACTGAAATCAAAGAGTTAGTGAGAGAACACACAGATAAAGAGGATTCAGGAAGAAAGACTTGTCTTGTAGATGGGGCACCACCACTAGAACCCTGGAGCACCTGCCATGTTGTGTCAATGTTACTGGTTTAAGTTGCACGGTCTTCATTCAAATAATCTACATATTGATAAGCTGTAAAAAAAAGCTATGTGAGATCATGCTAACGCTGCTCTACCACAGCAGAGGTGTTTCCGGCGCTGGTAACAGATCTGTGGCAAACATTCAGTTTCTGTGTCTTCTGTTCTGAGGCCACATTTTTCATTGATGTCACTTGGCAGAGACACCAATTCATCTATTGATGTACGTCTTAATGCAGTGCAGCCACGGGACATTCAAAACTAAAACTGAAGAAGTAGCTGTGGCTCGAAACACAAAGCAGCTTATTATAGTTCAAAATGACCTTGAATGCATTGATTCATAAACTAAAAATACTGATGGAAATCAAATGAAAGGGATGATTTTTCCTTCTGTGGCAACGTATAGTACTGACCATGAACTGGTCTGTGATGAGCTCAGTTATAATGAAGTTAAAAGATGCATTTTCCTTAAGTTAAGTCTTTGGGACTTTTGAGGATGAGAAGGGAGAAGTACGAGAGATTTGGGGTGTTTGTGAAAGATGGTGAAAGGATGGAGGAGGGAGGAAGGAGGAGGAAGGTGAATTCTAAGTGGGGACTGTTCTGTATTTTGTTTTTTTGACCCGTAATAACCAACTTCAGACTTCACTGCAGCTCAGGTAGTTTGAAAGTTAAGTGATTGTGTCTAAATTCCAGACCAATGGAAAAACTGTTGGGGAAACCATGCTGGGAAAAATGGAAAGTGGATTTTCTTTTGTTGTTAGAAGCAGCTTATGACTCTAGTCAAGTCATCAAGCGTTTGAAAAGTGTTTATTTATCAAATGCATTGTGTAGAATTCCTTGAGTTTGGATTGGATTTCTACGAAGAACATACTCTCTGATGTCTCAACTGGAATTCAGCTGGAGAACAGGTATGTGGTTCTGGACCAGCAGCCTGTACATGAGCCAAATTGTATAATTCATCAAACATTATCAAGGCTAGTTCAGAAAGTAGCGCAGAGGGTAGCCTGATGGCTCGTCTGGGAGAGTGCCGAGGCTGGAGTCCTCTGCAGCAGCTGCAGGTTCGGTTCCAGCCCGTCCCTTTGCCTGCTTTCTTTCCAACTATCTCGCTTGGATTCGGAGCTGTCAATAGCATCCTCGGTGCCCAGAAACATCTTGTAGAAGGAGAACGCTTCACAACAGCATCAAAACGGAAACAGGAAAGGAATCAAAAGTTTTGTCCTCTAAATACCTGGTTTTCCTCTGTAAGGATCAAAAACTGGACTTCTTGACCATTTCTGGGAGTAACGACATTTCTTCAAAATGGGCAGGGTTAAATTTAACGTAACCTTTGGCCTCTTGTGCCCCGCTGCCTGCTGGGTGAACAAAAATAAGGGAAATCATCCTCTTCTCTTCAGAACGAGTACAGTACCAGGGATCTTTCCCCTCCGTACTCTCAACCAACACAAGCTCAGGATGCAGATCCAAGCGATTGATGAGTTGCCTCAATGTGGCAACACAAGTTCCTGCTCATCCAAACCAAGCAGGGACAGTCTTCCTGTAGTCAGCATTCTGTAGCGTGCTGACATCCAGGGTCCTCGCCACACGTTCCCTCGTGACCTATGCCTTCCTAGTTAAAGTCCAGTCTAGTCGGACTTTGATCACAGGTCGACCACACACAACACTGAAGCCTCTGATTTTGCTCACCTCGCTTCAGTGTCAGACAAACATCCAAGTTTTGGTAAAGAAGACCAAGGTATTGCTTTTAGAAAACCCTCTGTCCAGCGAAATCTGCTGCATCAACAAATTCTGCTCTTTAAACCATATAATCCCCTCTTATTGGCCTTGTAGGGGATTTTTGTTTAGTCAGAAAACAGCGATTTCATGAATTTCAACCTGTGTGAGAATGTGATAGAAGGTTAAAGCATCACCATCATACACTTGATGTACTAAGTATGTGCATCTTCTAACTTTAACAAGATTAACATTAGAGCTTGAGGCTCTGCTTCACTTTATACCCCCCATGCAAAAGCAGAACAGCAAATCTTAAAGCTAGAAATGCATGCTTCATACCCAGCATAGTACACATCACCTTTGAGCTATTAACTTTTAACAACCCGCAGTCATGCAGATTAGGGAAGATTCAAAGTACCTGGTTTGTTGGGGTGATGGGTGAGGAGAGTTTTGGGAGCCAGGCTTTGCATGGGGTCTTTAATTCTAGAACGCCCTGGGCACTAAAGGGTTACAGGTGCAAAGGGTGGTCCTCACCTCTCACAGTAGGAAGAGGAGGCGGCCAGGGAGGGAATGCTGGGATACTATTTTAATGCCATGAAGGGACATAGGGGGTCGGTGGTGGGGCTGAGGAATGGCGGGACTGTGGGACTAAAGTTGAATGAGAGAGAAAAGGCAGAGGAAATGCCCAGCTACACAGGGTTGGCCATTTGTCAGCAGAGAGAAGATTAAGCTTAATGGAGGGGCAGACAAGAGAGATTGAGAGAGACTGAAAGAGCAGAAGATGATGAAGAAGAAAGGGATATGAGAGAGTCCGAACATGGGTGATTCGAGAAGAACGGGCTGGGAGGCTGTACTCCAAGGTGCCAGTGAGGCAGTAGAAAGGTATGAGAGAGGGAGGAGCAAGGGGGGGGGGAGGGCAGCAGGGGAGACTTACGTGAAGGCGAAGGCCACCAGAGCACCACTAACCACTATAAAGTCAAGGATGTTCCACAAGTCCCGGAAATAAGAGCCCTGGTGCAAGACCAAGCCCAGATCCACCATCTACGAGAGAGGACGAGAGTGTGACTGTGAGGCAATTTGGCCACAATGTGGAGTAAAGATGTCTCATTTGACCTGAAGTTCTCTGGAGTGATACTTTTACCTTTATCAGCATTTCAAATGTGAACACTCCAGTGAAGACATAATCAAAATAGCGTAGAATCTGTACGAAGAGAGAGAGAGAGAGAGAGTTCAAATTAAGAAGTGAAGCAAAAACATCTTACATTCGAATGGGTATCACCTCATTCTCATTCGTGGCTTAGTTTGAAGGACAGATTGAGGTGAGCTTGTTTGAATTCAGACAATCAGACTCAGTGATAACATATACACACATGAAAGTACATCAACGTAGCCTGTAGCGAATGTCTTACATTGTTGCGAGGAGAATCAGGGTTGACGGGGTCTTCAGCAGCCAGAGCGATACTGCTCATGGCGATAACCAGCAGGATGCACATCTCAAAGTAACGCAGGGTGCAGATGTAGTGACATGCTCGTCGAAACCTAAGAGCAGACAGAGACATGTAGACTCGGCCTCTGTATGCACTTGTTGTAGCTTTAGAGTATCAACCAATGCAGAGGTTTAACTTACGGGTTGGTGGTGGACAGGATGAACATGGAGCTGAAGGGAGGCATGGGCCTGGGTCCTCCTTCACCTCCCTTCTCATCGTCATCGTCGTCCTTGTCCTCCTTCGCCGGTAGAGGCTCATTGTTGGCGTTCTTGTTGACTGGATCAGGAGGAAGAGGGAGAACAAATAGGGTAAAGAAAGAAACAGAGTTTGTTATTAAGGCTGAAAAGAGAGAGCAGAGTTTAAAGAGAAAACTGAGTCATTTTGCCATTACCCTGCAGTATGGCATTGGTGGATGGGAAAACTGGCATGTCTACTGATGTGTAGTCAGGGTGGGGCAGCCTGAGGACACTGCTGGCACGGTGATGTCCGATGTTCCCGTAGCTATCTAACGTGACTAAACTCCCGTGAGTGCCGCTGTTAGCAAGATGGAGGGCAGACCCGTAGCCGGGGGCCATGGTGCGGCCGGCAACTGGGATGGGGTGACCCTCGCCGGGCGGCGTGGTGCCAGAGACCAGCTTGGTATTCATGAGGTTGTCCATATCCTCGCTGTACTGGCTGTCCTGCCTAGAGAGGCTCTTTTGGATGGGCCGTGTGGTCGACAGGTTGGGGACACTGCAATCCCTGGAAAAGAGGGAGGGAGAGGAAAAAGAGAAAACGGAGAAAGAGAGGAGAGGGAAGAATGGAGAGAAGTGACAAGAGCATACAACAGATGAGTGTATCCATCCAAACATCAGTTAAAGTAAATATATCTTATTTCCACGTGTATTGGACGTACTTCCTTCTATGACACATCCTCTTCCCCTCGCCGTCTGTTTGGTTGCCATGGCGACTTCTTCTTGGCCTCCTCTCACTGCCTTCCACAAGTCCCTCCTTCTCTCCTCCCTCTCCTCCTCCGTCCACCCCTTTGCTCTTGTGCCTCCCCGTTTTCCCACCACCTCCCCCGCCCTCCTCGCCTTCCTCTGCAATCTTTCGATGCGACCTGGGTTTCCTGTGCTCCGACTGGCCCCCCCCTCGACTCCCGCTGCGGGTGTGGTGGTGGCGTCGGGACGGCCTCTCCTCCGAGCCGGGCCCAGGTATCACTGTGGCATCCAGTCGGACGTGCGAGGAGTGGTGGTGGTGCTCACTTTTACGGCTCCGCCTGCTTTCTGTGGACTCCCCCCGCTGTACGGGAGCTCTGACTGGACCCGAGCCCCCGCCACCACCCCCGCCTACTTCCACGGCGTTTTCGTGGAGGCGTGTTTGTCTGTGGAGCTCATCGGCGGGATGGTGCTGGCTGAAGCATAGGTCTGAATTGTTGGCAGTGGTCTTGTTGGTGTTGTTGTTGCGGTTCTCAAGGGGGTCGACCACCAAGGGTCGATCCAGGTGGGTCTTCATGTCTGGACGGACGTTTCGAGCGAAGTTCACCTGCAAGGAGAGCAAGGGATGGAGAGGCAGCCAGGAAGGAAAGTGTGAAGATACAGAAGAGAGAAGAGAAGTTTTAAGTCTTTCTAGATGGACAAAAAGTGGGAAAAAAAATATATTTAATAGATCTACATTATAGATTTTATTCATATTTGTACTACATAGTATTAGGACCATGTTGAAATGTCTTTTCTTCAACATGGCTCTTATACAGCGTTGTACATTTGGTATCAACCGGCCATTCTCGTGATGACCGATGGCAAATGTACCATTTCAAATAAACTATACACAATAAACACCAGATAAACATGTTATTCATCACTACCACATCATCAGGATATTTGCCGTCACTTGTGTACACTGATACCACAAGTCTAGGGGCTTTGTTTGCCTTGTCCTTTACATTGTTTTGCTCCTCCCTCCCTGCCCTTGCCTTCCAGCGGTCGTCGGGGTCCAGCTCGTTGTAGAGGGCCTCTCGGCTGGTGGCCAGGGTCTGCTTCCTCAGCTCCTTGGTACGTTGTTCCCACACCGACTTATTGATTCCCTTATTGTTGTTCCTCTGTTGGTCCTTACTGCAAAAACGGAACAGGGCGGGACAGGGAGGAGGGGGTTGGTTAAAAGAGCACACTGCTGCGCAAATATACACACAGAGACATGAGAGGGATGTGAAAACCAACACCAAAATATAAGTACGTAAAATAGCCAGCACATAAAGACACAAGGGGGGGGGGACATTTAAAGGGTAATTTGGCCGGACCTAAAGAACAAGGCAGCTCGACAGACTGAGGTTTTGGGTGTCGACACAGCTTTGATAAACCATGTAGGGACACAAAATGGAGGATAACACCAAGGCAAGGTCAGAATTTCTTATGATAATCTATAATTAACCCACCCAAACCAAAAATGGCATCCAAAACCCCCCCATTGAGCTCGTCACAATGATTACAAGAATGTGTTGTTTGCCGGACTGACCGAGCAGGTGTGTAATCTACGTGAAGCAGAAACGTCCAAAAACAGCCATTGAGTAAATCAACTCTAACTCCCACTTCCCTCGCGGCTTATAGTCAACCACAGTAAAGCAACAGCCGTACTGCGAGGTGCAGGCAACAGAAAAATATACTCGTAAAGAATAAGCCAACAGAAAGGACAGCTAAAGAAAGCCAAGTATGTGATTCATAAACAGAGTAAAGAACAAGGGGACAAGGAGAGGAGGGCGTTCTAAAACACAGAAAGGAAAAGCGAGGCATGGTGGTAAAGTCAATAAACAGAAGGTATTCAGAAATGAATAAACAAATAAATAAATACCAGTCCAGAAAGGGGTCGGAAGCGTTGTGACACTCACTCTGTACTTTGTTGCTGAGGAGGGAAACAGCTGGTGAGTGAGATGGCACGAAAAAACAGAAGGAGGATTTCATATTCCAAAATGGGCTGTCCATCCACCAGTTAATAAATGAAAACAAACAGCACTGAAACCTGGGCACTGCTCAAGTCAGCTGTCAAATTTGCTCAATACATTCCTGAAATGCTAAAAAGGGAACGATCCGACGACATTTTGGCCGAAAAGGTTTTGAAATTTTGGAATGCAACCCTTCACACACAGACTAACACACACTAGGACATTTAGTGTATCATGCACTTTACCCACAATGCCAAGCAAATTGCTGTATCTAACTGTAAAGATGTTTTATGGTATATTACTGTGTATTTTGTGGTATTTAGCTTAAAATAACGCAATGGTTAACAGTGTACATCACTGCAACTAATAAACTACTACGACTACAAAGTACTTTTTATGCACATTGCAGATATATTGCATTATAATGTCGTAATAACCCTGTGGAGATGAGGATAAATTATACAAAGAGTACAAAATATAGACGTCTGAGATCATGTTACTTTACACAGCAGGTTAACAGCTTTGGTTTAGTCACATATCACAGAATGTGAGACCACAGTAAAATGTCTAAAAACTGATTTACGGCATTTCTATCTATTTAGATTAGTAACTGCTATGTAGCCTTATAACTGTTTTCCATGGGTGTTCCGGAACTTTCATGGCCGCCGACTGTCCTGAATCTACCATAGAATATCTCCTTAAGAGATCCTTCACGCACACCTGGACTCAAAGTTTAAAATCCCTGCTTGGTGCTCGAAAAAAAACAAAAACATGTTGGAATTCCAATGTTGAAATTTGTTGGAATGTGATGCAACTTGCAGCCCTACATCAGCAGAACTGGGATTTACAGTTTAATCAACAAGAAAGAAAAGAGACCGGAAACTAAAATTGACTTTATGCAACACTCAAGTCTATTCTTAGCCATTTGGCTTTTAAAGTATATAATAATCAACGTGTGAATATGTATTTTTGTCTGCGTTAATTAGTTTTTTGGCAGGATTACGGACAAACTACTCAACCAACTTCAATTCAATTTTGTGTAGGGCTGGGACAGGAGCCAAGGAAGAACCCATTTGAGTGGATTTGGATCAGGGGGCAGATAGATCCTATTTAATTTTTTTTCCACTTTCTAATTTCATTTCTACGGGCCTGATATCCATGAGTGTGTACAATTTGGTGCAGATCCAAATCAATAATCGGTGGGGATGTGTTTCTGGCCGGTTTGAATTCTTATGAATTTAAATGTGGTTTCAACGTGGACTGTTGGGTCTTTGCGGAGGTTTGCAAGTTTGCTGCAGGATGCGAAACCAGATTTCTAATTAAACAAACAAGTAGCCTTCTAGTTTTCTCTCTCTCTCTCTCTCTCTCTCTCTCTCTCTCTCTCTCTCTCTCTATTTAACCTTTACAGCACCCTCAGCTAAAATAAAACCTCAACGATACACAGACACAAATGCACACAGCACGGTAAAGTGCACAACATACTTGTTGTTACAAAGTAACAACAAGTATGATTTGTGATTCACAAAGATGATGAACACAAATCATGAGCATCTACAGGGAGAATGTAACTCTTTAGCACGTTTGTTTGTTGTTGCATCTGTGAATGAACTGTATGATATAATGTGTGTGTGATATGAAGTGGCCCGGAGGCACATATATCAAAGCAGTAAAGGTCAGGACTGTGTGTAGGTGTGTGTGTGTGACTTGGGCTCACCTGTTGTGCTTAAAGGCAGAACTGTGTGGATTGTGTGTGTGTGTGTGTGTCTATGAGTGAGAGTGTGTGAACTTTACCAGGAGTGAAAAGGGGAGACCCCTGTGTACACAGAGAAAAAGGGATCAAAGACTCCGACTCTCCTGACCAGAGGAGGGCTGGCCCAGATCAATCCAATGCTGGCTTTGTGTGTATGTGTGTATGTGCGTGTGTGTGCGTGTGCGTGTGTGTGTTTGTGTTTTTGTATGCACAAAAGCATACAAAAAAAACGGTCAAAAAAAAGAAGAGAAGAGACAGAGGGAGAAAAAAAACATCTATATATATGTTTAGGTTTATTTCCAAATGTACTGTCAGTGGATTAAAAGTGTGCATGTCGACCTATGAATGTTAAAACCTTTACTCTGAAGCAAGGGAAAACACTTATTATTGTATCGATGAAGAATATGAATGGTTCACCGAGGCTCACTGTGATGCCCATTTGCACACCGGTTGATACCTGAAGAAGTAAAGGACCAAGCTTACACAGAACAATTCAATTTGAAAGTGCAGTATACTGAGCATTCTCAAACTCCTCAATCAACAAAACAAGGGGGCCGGAGGAAGAGTCGGGAACTCACGCTGCGATGGAGAGGTTGGCGGCAGACAGCGGGCTGACGTCAGCCACCTCCTTGGCTTTCTGCAGGGCCAATTTCTTATTGGCAGCCTGCTCTTCCTCCTGCTCGTCCTGCACAGACAAACAATGAGGAGGGAGGGAAATCAAAAGCAAGAGATGAGTCGGGCGGGAAATATCGCAAATGAGATGAAACAGATGGAGCAGAGGAGCACAACTCCTGCAGCTCTTAGAATCCAGAAAAGAAACGGAGCTGTAAGTTAGAGCAGTGAGTGCAGTGAACCTTGGTCAGCTCCTGTGCGTTGGCCAAATTGTCCACAGCGATGGCCAAGAACACATTGAGCAGAGTGTCTGAGAACAGAGTTAAAGGAAATCCAGCATGTGGGCGTTTGTTTGAACAACATACACACAAAGCAACCGACTGGCTGGCAAACACTGGAGCATTGCATTGGTGTGAGTTCCACTGTCGGAGGATACAGTTGCCAAAAAGTGTGAGGACGATGAAGAAGATAGAGAAGGCCATGCCCTTGTTGACCCCGCCCTGAGACTTGATGCCATCGTACATCACCATGTTCCAGTCCTCACCAGTCAGGATCTGACAGACACACACACACACACGTAAATAGTAAGACAAGGCCATACCCACACCAAGGAGCTCTAGGGATTTGAAGATTGATTGATGCTTTGATAGAGTACATAATATACACCAAGACACAGTTTGTATTTGTTTAAGATGCTAAATAAAGTCTCTCTCTCTCACACACACACACACACACCTTTAAATACAGAAAAGACTTTGCACAATTTTTTATTTTCACTAATGGCATTTAGGAATTCAAAACTTGAATTCTACATTTCATATCGTTCCCTCGTGTAGAAATCCTCTTTGGTCCTATAATCGTTTCCGTCCTAATCCAGTCCCAGTCTTCTCCCCTCCCTCCCTCCTTCCCTCCTTCCCTCCCTCCCTCCCTCCATCCCCTCTGCAGTTTATTGTCCTCTGCTCACCTGGAACACCGTCATTATTGCTGCGGGGAAGGTATCGAAGTTGGTCGGAGGAGTGCCATTTTCAAAATTAAACCTAGCAGGGGGAGAAAAAAGAAACATATATATATATATATATAGAGAGAGAGAGAGATAGAGAGTTGGAAAGAAGACGTGTGAGAACAAATGCAGAGAGGGACAGGAAATGAAAAAGCATCTTGCTAGCCCAACAAATATCTGCTCTGAAAAACTGCCCTGAAATGACTTTGGCGATTAGGAATTAATGAATCTCTGAGCAGAAAATTAAATAAAGACTCCAAAAAAAGGGACGGAGAGAGGGAAAGAGCGAGCAAAGGTGAACAGGCAAACAGCACTGACTGTCCTCCGAAGAGCTGCATGCCCAGCAGGGCAAAGACGACGATGAAGAGGAAGAGCAGGAAGAGCAAGCTGATGATGGACTTCATGGAGTTGAGCAGAGAAACCACGAGGTTACGCAAAGATGCCCAGTACCTGACAGACAGACAGACAGAGAGCATGGTTTTTATTCTGGATTTGATTCTGCGAACATTTTTAATATTAAGTCCTTGTGTGAATATAAGAAATAACGTGTCTTTATAAACTAGTGACCGACTCACTTGGTGACTTTGAAGATCCTCAATAACCTGAGAGCTCGCAGCACGCTGATGCCAAACGACGTGCCCGGCTGGATGAAGGACCACAGCACCTCGAATATACTCCCACCGATCACCTGGCACAAACAGGAGCATATGCAAGCGTCATGATGTGCACTCATCAGCAACTCATCGATGTGTGTTTTTGTGTTTGTGTGTGTATATGTACAGTGTATGGCTGTGTGCAGCGGGACTCACAATGCAGTCAAAGCAGTTGAAGGAGGAGTTGAGGTAGGCCACTTTGCCCAGGCCATACAGCTTTATACACATCTCTGTCAAGAATATCCCCAGGAAGACGAATTCTGCAAAATCTACACGGAAGGAGGAAGACAAGAATTGAGGAGGAGGAGGAGGAGGAGGAGAGGAAGCTCCAACGATGGAGGAGACCTTGCATGCTTCAACCTTCCATTCATTCATCCATCCAAAGAAGGGTATTGTTTCAAGATAATAAGTATGCAAGGGAGAAATAAAATAAAAATGTGTATATGTACTATATACATGTAACAAACAGAGACCAACACTAAACTGTGTACAAGAGGAGGACAGATTTTGTTTGGATGTGCTCCGTCATGGATTTAGTCACGTTTACTTTAAGAATTTGCTCACCCACTCTCTTCCAGTAATCTGCGATGAGAGTATTTGTGCATATTGCAGAGATAATCTGTGCTGTGCTTGCACCAAAGTATGTATGTGTCCCCACGCCCTCCTACTCACTCAGAAAATCCGAAAGTGGTTCCGGCTGGTCGTAGTGAACCACAGCCACACACATGGTGTTGAGGCCCACCAAACACAGCACACCCCAGTAGAAGGCCTGGGACTTCACGATGTGTCTGACAAAGAAGCGCAGCCGCCGCTCCCGCCTCTTGAAGGTTGATCCTTCCAGCTTGGAGCTCTTCAAGCTGGCACGAGCGAATGGTGAACCTGGAAGGGAAAGCAAGATAAATGTGATATAAGTATCTGAACAGAGAAGATGGATGTGTGTTATTGGCATGTTTGTGTACATTTGACATCTAGGAACGACAAAACCGTACGAGAGAATGAAAAGAAAGAGACTGAAAAGAAAATGTAAGACGAGAAGAGAAGTGCAGAGCAGTTGAGGACAGGAAAGAGAGCGGGGGTAATGCTGATATGCAAGATAAGATAGCATCTGTATGTACCTGTGGTTTGTGTGTGTATGTGTATGTGTGTGTTTGTGTGTGTGTGTGTGTGTGTGTGTCTATGTGAGGCTCCCTTACCTACGGCCAGGTCTCCATCTCCTTCATCTGGGTGCAGCAGCTCAGCTTTGCTCTTGTGGTTCTTTGTGGCTCTCCTTCGAGACCCTGTTTAAAAAATCAAACAAACAAGTGTGACTACTGCATGTGCAAATCATACAAACAACAACAAAAAAATCACTTTCATGCACAAACAAACTCTTACCATCATATTCGTTTTCATTCTCATCATCCGCCAAGATGACCTCTTCTGCAAACCGCACACAAATAAAAATGTCAACACAGTGTAGAGTCATGCTAAATATAGTTTTAACGACTTCCACATTATAAATCAATCTTTTTTGTTGTTGTTGTTGTCATTTCTCATTTTATTAAAACTGCACACAGAGTCTTTGGCCTGCACCTGTCCTTATAATTCATCGCTTCCCTTCTCTGTTTTCAGCCGCCTTGTTTTCATGTAGATCGTCTTTTCCAGATGATCAAAGCTCTGCCCTTTTCCTATCTGCCCCTTGATCTGCTCCTTCCAGCCTCCACCTCTCCACTCCTCTTATCCTCTCCACATCTTCGCTGCCCTCTCCACACAGGGGCCACAGCGGAGAGAGGCGGCAGAGAAAGGGAACTGGGCTGGGTCTCGAGCATCAAACAAGGGTCTTTAATCCTGTGCCAGAGCCATGTTAATCAAGGCTGCTCACTTACATTCAAACGGTTTGGTCATGATTGTTAAAGGGCCAGTTTGCTTGAAAACTGCTCGAACATCACGACTTCAAAAGCTCAATTTATTCTTGTAAATTTGTTGTTTTCTCAGATGTGAAACTCTAAAGGTTCATGTCTATTCAGACCGTGGAATAAAGATGACAACAGAATTATGTGTGTCATACAGAGTCCTGTTGTCATCACCTATACGGGTTGTGTCTACCTAAACTTCACATCAATTGGTTTGAATTTTATCCACTATTCAAATACGTATTTTACTTTGCAAAAGTCTTTTCGTTTGAATGGAGGAAATAAATGGAAACAAGTGATTAATTTAGTTAATTTTGTTTCCATGGTAATATCATTATGTTTTTTATTACCAGCATCACAAACTCCAGGGCGCAGTACTCTACACGAGTTAATATGCAATCAAATAAATGATCACATCATTCTAACACTATGCTGTCAGAGTCGAAAACAAATTATCCTGTGAGCCTGAGCTTGGCTTCTTCTGGACCAGTAAGGCTTCCAGTGTTTAATGGTTTTCACACTGCAAACAAACTGAACTTGATCCGGACTGACACCACTTCATTGAGTCGGAATACTAAACTAAACTGAAAATTCTAAAAGGTCCGAACCAAACAATGTAGGTGGGAAAGCCCCTAAAATGCAATTTAACACATGATAGATAATTCTGAGTGAAACTAACAAATATCACTTTAAATAACCTCCTTCTAGCTGTTTACACTGATATTATTCCAGTTGCTCTAGGCCTCAAATCCACATAGTTATGTCTAGAGCATACCTCTAGGATTGAGAATTGAAATGTTGGGGAAACAGTTTGTACAAACCAGCTTTGCAGATCCACTCCAGGTAACCATTGAGCTCCCTCTCAATCTGCTGCTGTCTTCTGAGCTTGAGGAACTCACTCCTGTTCTCCACACGCTCTCTCTCTTTGGCAAACTCCCTGCAGACACACAAACACACACATGCACACACAACACACAATATTAGCAGACACTCTTAATGTGGACATTATGTGTTAGTCTGGCACGCATGCAATAAACTCCACTTTTGTTTAATATCTCATATATTAGGAAACAGATCAGATTCAAGAAATCTTTACTGTGACACTTACCCTGACAAAACACCCAGCACCAGGTTGAGCATGAAGAAGGAGCCAATGATGATGAGGGGGATGAAGTACATCCAGTTCCATGCACTCCCTGAGGCATCGTTGCTCTGGTAACACACACACACACACACACAAGCACACACTTTAGACAAAGTAATCAATGTTTTGCTCTTCCCCCTGAACTCGATATGACAGCACCTTAGCTAACAGAAGCGTCACTTGGTTAACAGATTATTAAAGCGAGAAACAGGAAATTCACCACAACTCATCACAACCAAAGTCTCGATCGACTGAGAACATGATACCTTCTTCTAGAATAACTACAGCTGCATGGATCAGCTGGGATGTGCATGTTTAAATCTGTCTTCACACCCCTGCAGGAAACACCCGTGTCCTTTTTGGGGCCTGTTTGTCAAATTTAGATGCATTAACAGTGTTTGTGTGCAGGTGCTCTACAGCGTCTGCACTGTTCCTTAATACTCATTCTCATTCAGAGTGATCAGGTTTTTCCACATTTGCCTGAAACTCATTTGATACCCAGACAGTGTGGCCATTAAAAAGATGGAGGCCCCTGTGCACTCAGAGGTGCGGTCCACTGCCGCTGGAAATATAAACAACAGCAGGGCTGACATGACTTTGCTTTAAGTCATCTCAATAAGTAAATGCATATCTGCCACTCTATTTAGCTTCTCCTGAGCAGAGTAAATAATGTATAATGCTTTGCTCTCTTCCTCTCCGTCTCTACCATCCTCCTCTTCTCCGGACTCTCCCTCCTTCCGTTTCCTTTGTTCACTCCTCATTGTTTTTCGTTCTCCTTTTCCTTTCATCGTCCTACGAAATCACTTCCTCCCGCGTTTACCAAACGTGATTCTCTCATCTTGATGCTCGCTCGTTTAGTTTCTTCCTCTTCTCTCTTCCTGTCTCTGATCCATCCCTCCATTCTCCCTCAAAGTCCCTGATCAGACTCTACATTGATTCTTCATTTCACCCTTTCTCACCTCCACATTCTTCTCTCTTTCTCATTGCATCTACCCCCCACCACCACCACCACCATCTTCCTCCATCTTTCTTTCTTCCCTGGTATTTTGCCGCTGTGTACCCAACATACCGCAGACCCTTTTTTCTACCATTAAACTTTTATCGCTCCCCTCCCCGGCAGCTGCAAGAATAACTTGGACTGAACAGGCCCTTTTAAATATAGAGCAGCAGCGGGAAGGAGGGACAGCGAGAGAGAGGGACAGGGGGGGGAAGGAAGGAAGGAAGGAAGGACGGTAGGAATGAAGACGGAAAGAGGAGGGAGGGTAAGAAGGAGAGAGAGGGAAAAAAAGATGGAATAAAGAAAGAAAAAAGAGCAACGGGGAGAATGTGATTAACTGAGGGGGAGAGGAGAAGGGAGAAGAGACGACTACAGTAACACTCAAAGACCCTCATCTACCTCTGGTCTCCACAGCAACCGTTGCCAATGACAACAGGGAACCATTCAGTATTGGGCATGAGCGATGACATCGTTTGAGACCTGCTGCCGGTTTAATGGGTAAATGCACCGTTTGCACAGGTGAAAATCACCAGAAGTCTTAACACTTAAATGGTATTGTTTTATGAGACGGTTGCTTTGTTTGTGTAGATTCAGACTAAAGATTTAAAATATTAATGTGACCGTTGAAAACCATGTTAGAGAAACACAAGGTCTAAATTGCATTTGACTCGATATTAATAATTTTCTCTAGATATTTTGAGGCTGTTTTATCCAAACAAAATGGCCTCCAAAAATGTGTGTATTGTAACTTACAACATATTATAAACCCTAAGAAAAAAGAAAAATGCCTCTGTTACAAAATGATATAGATATTCCATGGCTGTCTCCGGAGAACAGACGCAACTGTGTGAGAGACGTTGGAGGCAGAGTGCAGCGGAGGGCACATGGTCAACATGGACGAGTGCCTTGCTCAGCAGGTGAAGGGTCAGAGAGCAGAGGTCACAGTTGTCTCACAGAGCACGGAATCAGAGCAAATTAACAAATCCAACATCAGCAGCTGAGGCAACGAATGAACAATCGTTATAATGGTTCAAAAGGGCAGACCACTCGAAGCAGGATCATTTGAACTGACAGAATGATGTGGTTCGGTCACCGAGAGTGTAAATGTATTCAGCAGTATACATACATAGTAGAGCAGCTCGGTCCAGCCCTCCATGGTGATACACTGGAAGACGGTGAGGATAGCGAACAGGATGTTGTCGAACTGGGTGATGCCGTAGTTGGGTCCCAGCCAGTATTGTCTACACGTGGTGCCCAGTGGACAGAGCCGCGACGGGAGCTCCGTCCCACATGGAAACTCTTTGCGGATCTCACCTGGACATGGGTGGAGGTGGGGAGGCGTTTCAAAACAGAAGGCAGGCACACAATAATAATATGTGGTTAGTTTTTCTGAGTATCAGTGACACAGCAAACTGGACAAACCTACATAGCTTGTATGGACAATTGAAAATCCTCCTAAAAGCTCAATAGGCCAAACAAACTCCTCCTCAATAGCACTGGGACAATTTGAAAACACAAACATTCCAAAACATGCACAAACACACCAACTCCTTTACCTGTGTGATTGTCGAAGCAGGTTGTGTGGAATTTGCCCATGTAGAACTCCAGGCCGATGATGGCGAACATGAGGATGGCGAAGAAAAGCAAGAGGCCGATCTGCAGCAGTGGAATCATGGCCTTCATGATGGATTTGAGCACCACCTGTAGGCCTGGAGGAAACAGTGCACACGCTTAGTTTGTGGCATGAGGATTAGGTCCAAAGATCTTTTAATTGTTGAAATAGAAAAACTGTCACTTTACGACTACATCACTCATTTAAATTTAAAATAAATATGTTTTTCAACAGATACAATCATATTCAGTGACTTAAAATGTCATGCCAAATATTGTTGCGTAAACTAATCTAATTTCTGATGTGTGTCACACATTGTAATGGAACTCTTAATTTGTTTTTCACAGGAAGCTTGGTGACTTTAATGATGAGTAAGCCTTGGTTCGCCCGTTCAGCCCTGTAGTGGAGTCAAAGCTATTAATAACACTGCAGTGGAGCCGGAACACAACTGCCACTGTAACATTTTAAAAAGGAGCCGAGTGCACAGGAGAACCACTTTGGATTGGAACACTTTGGGTGCATTATGCAGAGAAACACAGAGGCTGCAGAAAAACCTTGACACATAATGCGTCTTCGAGTCTTTCCAATAAAACCTGAAACTGAAATATAACTAATAAGGAATGACACAGAGACTATTGGTTATATTCATTTGTCAGACGAAGAGTTCCGACTTACTGGGAATACCGGACACCAGTTTGAGGGGCCTCAGCACACGCACAGCCCTGAGGGTCCGCAGGTCGAAATCTGAACCCACAGTGGACAGGATCCTAAAGAGAAGGAGACAAATGCACAGACGTGTGCACAGGCGATCAATACTTAAGCTGGTCAAGCTTGTCACTGTCAGTCAGCCTCTCTCTGCTTCACCCCGTCTTTCTCACTTTTTCACACACACACACAGTAACGCCAACCCATGCCAGGTCATTAGAAGCAACTGGGTGAACACTATGTAAATCCTGCATGAGCTGATCAATAGAGCTGACAAGTGAGGAAGGAGTTAGAAGTGTATCAGGATGAGAGAGAGACTATAAAACCAAAAAGGGGAAAGAAAGGCAGAGAGCAATGGAGAGACGAGGGAAGAAGGCAGGATAGAGAAGAC
This sequence comes from Pseudopleuronectes americanus, assembly GCA_038501795.1. NCBI lineage: Eukaryota > Metazoa > Chordata > Actinopteri > Pleuronectiformes > Pleuronectidae > Pseudopleuronectes > Pseudopleuronectes americanus. Next base: position 4,041,351 of record CM076732.1, read on the forward strand.
AGAAGGAAAGTTGAAGGTGTGGAGAGAGAGAGAGCTGCTGGGGAGAATCAGAGATCCTGACTTGCTTCTTCCTGCTTATTTTTAATCTGGGTACATTTAAATAATTTCTCTTCAGGCCGACATCAGACTCCAGAGTGAACGCGGTGTGTGCCGCAGCAGCACCTGTATCGCTGCTCATTATCTGAATAGAGGCTTGTAAACACCACCACTGTGTGTGTGTGTGTGTGTGTGTGTGTGTGTGCACTTGAGAGGGTTAAGATGTTCTCCTGTGCCGACAAACTTCCAGTCAGTCCCATCGTCTGACGCACACACCGTGAATCATCCGCTTTCCCACTTCTCTCTCTCTCTCTCTTTCTTTTGTTCTGTCTCTCTGACACATTTCCACTTTCCCCTGCTCCACTAAGAGGCCCGGTGACACAGCAGAGCCTTAATCACAGGTCTGAAGTCAGTCAGCTTTGCTTGGAAAAACCCAGCAAATTGGCACAAAGTGAAAAGCAACACCGACCCAGGATCTATGGATAAAGGTAGAACTCGCCTGCGGTTTCCAATGCAGCATTGCATTACCAGCAAGCTCCCCAGTGGCAGGTGCTCCATCACCAGAGTAAGCTGGGGTCCTTGTAATGACATTGTGTGATATCAAATGCCTCATCAGGGGCTGACTTGTAACTGAGAGGTTCCTGGTTTGGTCACGAGGCGCTACTGTACTTCAGCTTACGCCAAAAGAACAAACGTACGGGGGGCGTGAACCCTCCTTGGTAAAAAATGATTTGCAGTAATGAATCGCCGAGATATATTTCAAAATGTGTCTCAGTTTTTCAACCAGGGAGCAGTGACAATTTAACCGTAAATGAATCTTTGTCATATTTTTGAATAAACAAAATCCAAAGCCACAACGTGTTTCCTCTCACACACGTAGCCGAGGAAAGACTTGATGATACCTGAGAGCACCTGGAAAATATGGCATGACACTTTTTCAGTCAAGTGGCTTGTGTTGCATGTCTGTGAGCAGTCAATCTTCAATAGATGTTAATGGCTTCGAATGAACTCTGGCGAAAAAGGAGGCCGTGGCCACTGAAACAAAAACACTGAGGGCAAGATTATAGAAACAATCTAAGTGCATGGTCTGAAGCCCACGTGCACAGAGTGGATTCAGAGCATATCCAAATCTACTTGGTTCAAAAGGGTTGAACATAATTAATGGTGGCTGTGTTTTTTGCGTGTAACATGCTATAAACCAACCAGGGCACCAGCTCATTCCCTTTGAAAGCCAGGTGCACTTGCACCCTGGTGGATTGCTATTATGGTCGAGAGAGAGATAACTCTTCACTGCAGAGGAAACACATCTGCTCTGTGGTTATTGTTAATTCCTGTCTTGATATATATCAAGTTAAAATGTTAGAAAAATACACTGACTTCAGACCAGGTTTGTCTGGTCAACCAGGCCATTGCTTTTCACTACTGTGGCTGAGGGGTAGAGCGGTGGTCCTCCAACCAAGGTCGGCGGCTCGAGCAAAGTGACTTCAGTTTCTTTCAAAGAGACTTTTTATCTTAGGTTAAAGTTTAGACTTTTAATTACAATACATTGTGTGGATTTTAGTATCTAATAATATATATGCATTTAATATTGATTAACTTTAGTATTTATCAATGCTCTCAATTAACATGATGGTAATAGTGATGAGGATGATGAGGATGGTAATGAAGAGACTGTAATAATGATGATGATGAGAATGATGAGGATGATGATGATGATGATGATGATGATGAGATGATAATGATGATGAAGAATTTTTTCTCTACAGCATCTGCTGCCACAAACAGTGTCACGCCGATGAGGCAGTTCCTCATTCACACCGTCTCCACGGTGACTGGGTCCTTTCTCATTCATAAGTGTTTCCATGGCAACAGGGACCTTGGCTCATTGATAGAATCTCTGTATCACCTTGGTAACAGGGCCGAGGGAGGAGCCTGATTGATTGTTTTTTATCCTTTTTCTCTTCTCTCTTTAATGTAAATGTATCAAAACTCAAACATATAAACAAACACACTGGTACACAAGACACACACACAAAAGCAGACAAAAACCATGCACACACACACACACATCTGTGTAGCAAACAGGTTCTGGTTGGAGATCTAACATTTTGAGTCAGAATAATTTTCTTCACGCATGCACACTGGAAAGTAGGTCATTTAGAATAACCAATGGAAAGCAATCCCTCCTTGTCGGGGACACAGAGGCTGAGGTACATCTTACATACCTGACCTTAACACACACACACAGGCAAACACACAGACGCACAACCTGCTCTTTATCCCGAGAAACACAAATGATTATGGGGAAACACATTAGGCAATATTGCTATTACGCAATCTCCCCGCTGACCCCTTCTCTGGGGAATCTAACACATTATACAAACAATCTTTTTCGTCAGCTCTCTCCGTCTGCGTTCTTGCTGACTTCAGCGAAATGTGGCTAATTATCTTTGTCCACATCACTGACCAACCTGCTTCATCTCTCCTCCAAACTCTCAGCCCCTCTCGCCTCTTTGCTTTCATCTGCTGCCACGAATCAACCATTTCACATCTAACAAATCCCCGCAATCACAAAAGCTCTCTCATCTTAAAATGTTTACACAAATAGCTGTTGTTCTCATTAACATTCTATCACACATTTAGCAGATTTGAAAAAAATTGCGTTTCCATGTCAGATAAAGAAATCACATGAACAAGTAACAAGAAGGAGACAGAGAGGGGAGGATGCAAAGCAAGATCAGCTATAAACTAAGGGTAATTGGACTTATAATCAATAGTGGGGATAAAAAACAACTAGCTCCTTCCCAGTGCCAAGTCACTCAGGACATTCACAACAACACACACGCACACACACACACACACACACACACACACACACACACACTTTGGCACAGAAACACGGTGGACACAAATCTACCAAATCCAACAAGGTTGTAAAATGAGCAGCTAATCTATTCAGACAGTTTAAGTGCCATCTGTGTGTTTGTCTTTGTGTGTGTTTAAAGACGGCGCCTGCAAGTGCACCAGGGTGAGAGGGAAATGGAAAGGAAGGTTTTGATGTGGAAATATTGAAATGTGTGGGTTGGTGTGTGTGCGTGTGTTGGTGTGTGTGCGTGTGTTGGTGTGCGGGTTCTCTGGTCGGTGAGGTATCAAAGGTTTCATCCAGAGGTGGGTAGAAAGGCCAAGTAGTCTTTCATGTTCAAAGAGCGAAAAACACAACCGCCATTCATCGACAGCTCAAACAAAACCTCTCTGTTTGTGTGTGTCTGTGTGTGTGTCTGTGTGTCTGTGTGTGATCTATGTATAACTCCTTTTGTAGGGAACTAAAGCGGTTTAAACTAGCACCTTATGGGGATTGTGGTAGTAGGTAGGTTTAGGTTGACATTAAGGAAAGGGGTAAATTTAGGGTAAATTTAGGTTAAGGTTAGGATTATGGTCAATCTAAACAATTGTTAGCTGATGTAATTTCCTCATGGAGGTCACGGAGATACTTTAATGTTAATATACTTAATATATATATAGTTAATTTTAGCTTCATTAAAATACAAATTTCATAAAGCCTCATTCTTCTTCTCATCCTTCATTATACATGTCCTCTGCCTCCTTCCTCTCTCTGAGTCTCTAATTTCTTTTTCTACGATGATGCTATTATTCCTCTTAATGTTTTGTCCTTAAATAACTAACACATCAAACACGATAGATGCCCTGAATGAAAAGAGAATCTATAGCAGCTGCAGCGGATACAGGTTTCTTCTTTTTCCAAATTTAACACGGCAATAAAGAGCATACATTTAAAAAAAAATGAGTGGGGGTGGGGGGGTTGTTACTAGAGACTTTAATGTCATCTGGACAGTAATTGGGAGAAACCATTTTTGCTAACATGTCGGAGCAGCAGTGCCTGTGCCTTCCGGAGAAGATTTAACTGCTGTGTCATGCTTGCTCGGAGGATTAGACTTTTCAAAAAATATAAAGATTTCCTATTATAAAAGACGGGAAGGGGTTGGGGGGGGGATTATGGGAGACCAGGCATTTTACTGGAAGTTTTAAGGACTGCTTCACTTCCTCCCGCTCGGCCTCTCCCTTCCTCTCTCTGCCTCTCCGACACTCATCTTCTCTCTTTCAGGCTCTCTGTTGTGGCACGCCGAGATGAGCTTGGCTTCATGATTGCTCTTATTAAAGCATAAGGAGATTCTGCCAGACTGTGTGTGTTTGTGTGTGTGTGTGTGTGTGTGTGTGTGTGTGTGTGTGTGTGTGTGTGTGTGAGAGAGAGAGAGAAAGGGAGGGAGAAAGAGGCAGGGCTGAGAGAAACGAACATCAGTTTCATCTGTGCCTTGTCAGCAAAAATGCGGAGGGTTTATGTAACCCATGAAGCTTTTTTCCAAATCACCAAATGCACACACACACACACACGCGCGATGACCACAACTTTACAATCTGTGCCAGTACACACAGTTTTACTACACGACTTGTGAAGTGAGCAAACGGCACAGGAGACAGTGTGATTTACACCGCAGTGATTTATTGTATGTTTCAGTTTTAACGGACAGAATTAATGTAAAGTGAAAGCTGGTCACGGAACCTGGCAGCAAGAACAGCATGTTCCTACATCACTCTTCCCTTCCCATTACCCATTCACATTACGTGGACTTTGCGTATCGGCCGACACAGATTAATAATATGATGCCAATGTATTTTTAATAAATAACAACCTTTATATCATATTTTAACAGCTGATGCGTCTCACCCTGTATCAAAATGATGGTTGCTATCATTGTTTCATGGCCTGGCTCAGGTTTAAATAACAAAGACATAACCGAGAATGAATAACATCTTCTTTTATTGTCTAGTTTGACCTTAACGACTGAAAAAGAACACAAATAAAGGAATCTAGGAAAAACACAATAATAATATCCTTTAAATTTATCTGGTAAAAAGCAGCTACGGTTTATATAAATAAGTTACAATAAGGAAATCAAGTAGCGTCACCCTTCTAAAGTGAAATCTTGCGTATGATAACCGGCGTTGTTTTACTTGCTGACATTTAATGTTACATCCACTGGAAATAACTTCTTCCTTGCTGCTGCTGTAAAACAGTATTTGCCAGTGGCAGTACAGTGCCACTGCAGTTTTGGAGCGGCAAAAGAAAAAGTGATGGTGTTTGGAACCATCTGAGTCATTTCCAATGCGAAAAGGAAACATCTCTATTTGTTTTTTTACAGCCATTTATAACTAATTCTCGGGGCTTTGTGATTTTACTAAGACGTGCTCCGGCAAATCTGAGACATGAGCTCAGAGCTGCGGTCAACTGAGGGTCTGCAGCAGTAAGACCTTCACAGACATTTTCTCTCTTTTCACCAACCATCACTCATCTGATCACATTAATCTGTGAATACAAACTGCGGCACACAGACCAGCGAGTGACGGCTGTGAACACATCAGCACACAGCCTGCAGCGCTTTCATAGATATGAGAGAAAAGAGAGGAATGACATTTCATACAGTCACATGTCACACGGATGGATGCACTAACAGACACATGACATGATGGGTGTACAATTGAATAAAAAAAAACAGCATTTGAGTCCATGTGATCGTTGCGCTTTATTTCTCTCATTGCATTATGTCATCTATTTACTCTGGTCCATTTCTATGACCCGTAATCTAATCTGTACAGTAATTCCATCAAGCTAATCCTATCAAGGGTCTTAATTCTCCCTTGTTGACACCCTTTCCGTCACAGGCCCCGGACTGCATCCCATCTTTTCCCTTTGCCCTCATCTTCACCATTTCACTGAGCTTTAAAATAATATGTCAAAATCATAAATACGATACGGCTTTTATGTGTTGACGGACTTGTATCACTATCCCTCATTTGTTTTCCATCATTTCCTGCAGTGTAGGATGTGTGAAGACCACACTCGGATCTGCCTGAGGTGAAATGCATCTCAGGACGCAGCCTTTCCCCACAAGCTGTAAATTAGGTTTAAGGCCGTTCACCTCTCAGACCAGGTATCAATCTGGGACTGGTGTTAAAAAACAAAGGCCCGGCTCATTCCTGGCATCCGTGATTTGATCATCAGTTTGTCCGTGTCTCGGACCACTTATGATCGGAACCTCACTTCCCTCCTCTGGAAAAAAGAGATTTGTCTTCAATCTGTATCTCCACTTGTACGCCATTCATTACATTACAATGTGTGTTGAATTTGTGTCTGTGGCTTAAAGAATAGAACCAACATTTTTGTATTTTCTTAACACATACCTATAAATAATAAAAACCAGGAAAACTGATCATCTTGAAGTGGTCTCTTCAATATTGTCTGAGAGCTCTATGTCATTTTTATTAGAGACCAAACAATGTTGTTTTTAACCTGTCAGACAATGTTAGATGGATGTCCGTGTGTGTCTGTGTGCGTGTGTGTGTGTGTGTGTGTGTGTGTGTATTTGTGTAGGAGAGAGACAGAAAGAGAGAAAGGAAGTGTGGGCCAAGGAGAGGCCGAGCAAATCAATGTGCTGCGTTCAGTGCAGCCTCACAATGAAATAAGGTTTTACTCATTTGAAATAGTAAAAAAAGAAAATCAATATGTGGTCAACGTTGAAAAGGTGGCAGTGGCCACAAATAAATCAATGTATGGGAAATATTTATGGTTCATTGTGAAACTGTGGCAGGTCAGAGGACGTCCGCTGAGTAGGCGATCGCTCATGTGTGGCCCCGGCACACATCTGTGCTCACACGGCTAATGGAATGTGGCCAGCGATTGTTCACAGTGGCTAATTTCATATGGATCCATTGCCTTTGTTTTCTGTAACTTACTTTTTACCCACTTTATGGATCTGATTCATTCTCTCCCAAAGTCTCAATGTGTGTCATAGACACCGATCATCAGGAGAGACAGTTCATTTCGTTTTATTCTGCTGACTCACAGATTATATCGCTCCTCAGATAATTAAAGTGGTTCTGCACAATAATTCGGATTGACGCCATATTTCTCCAAATTGTGCTAATTTGTCCAACACCAGTGATTGTTTGTCGTCCTCTTATCTTCAGTCTCTCTAATATCTGTTCCCTCTGCGCCCCACCCTGTCTCTGTGTATATTGTGGTGACATTTGTTCACGACCCGGGTAGTTGGCTACCTGCAGCTCTGCTCTGTGATCCGACTGCTGCCTCGCACAGAATGGGGCCATTCATTAGGGCAAAAGAGCAGGGAAGACACCCACACACACACATACACACACACACACACACACACACACACACACACACACACACACACACACACACACACACACACACACACACACACACACCACATCTGATGCTAACCGCGTGAGCATTTTTGTCTTCATGCAGGTTACAAGCTTTGCTCGCCACTCACCCTGTGAGCACCACCACGAAGTCCATGACGTTCCATCCGTTCCTCAGGTAGGAGTTCTTGTGGAAGGCGAAGCCAAGCGCCAGGATCTTTATTCCAGACTCAAAACAGAAGATCCCAATGAAGTACGGCTCGGTGTCATCCTGAGGAGAGAGGGAGGGTAGGGTGGGAAAGAAATGTAAAAGGAGGATGAAGGGAGGTTAAGAAGGAAAAATGACCAAAGTGAGAGAGGTGTTGGTAGCTAGGAGATCTGGAGTCTTTTGCCAAAAGATTTGTAAATGCAATATTTAACTTGCTTTTCACAGCAAATATTGAAATTAGATAATTTTATTTAATTAATCACCATATAAACACTAATTTAATAACTTTACAACTCTATTTTAGACACAACATTCTTATTTGTTGTTGTGATAATGCGTTTTCATCGTTTTTCTAGATGAGAAACCATCCTCGTTTCCTTGGCCTATCTTAGCTGAGTAGCTGCATACATCTCCACCGAAGCAAAATCAATAAGGCCTCTGAACTGTCACCTGGATTTAATCATGTTTACATGCGTCTCTCCCACACAGTCCCCGTGTCTTTCTAACTCACCAGGCGTTCAGACAGCGGCGTCTTGTCTCCATCCGGCAAATGTTGTTCCAGAGCCAGGACGATGCAGTTGGCGATGATGGTGGCGAGAATCATCCACTCAAATGGAGTGAGGAAGGTCAGTCAAGGAACAAACACTTTCACAACCATAAATCTGAACAGTTAAAAAGTACAGCTTGGCATGATAGGTGCTTTTTATTCTTTGTACATAATCGTGTGAGTCACCTCATTTTCCAACAAGATTTGCTGGAATATGCTGCATCGATTAAGATAATCACATCCTTTCATCCACACATATTTGTGCCGGTTTTCACCAGGTACAGTGGCTCAATGACGGGGTTTCAATTAAACATATATGCTATTGTCAACACATTTTTCAATAGACATCTCTCTACTCAGACAAAGGCACAAACCTGCAATACAGATCATTACAGAATTTACTCTACAGTGAATTTTTATTATATCATCCATTCCTTAAACTGCATTAATAAGAATGTGTCCATGGAAATAGTGCCAGGACGTGAAGAGAACCCAACATTGAGGTCGACACAAATTAAACATTTGCAGGGTTTAAAAATCAAAATCTAACAGGTCGGACTTAAAAACCGGGACCACAACTAGAGCTCTGAGGGACGGATGTCTGGCCTCTCGCTGACACACACACCCACACACACAGGCACACACAGGCAAACACACACACACACACACAAGCTCACATTATGAGTCAGTTAAATATGTTCTGCTAAGTGTATGTTCTGGTAACACACCACCCACACAGACCAAACAAAACAAATAAACACTCACACAAACAGCAACATGGGGCTGTATGAAAGTGTTAGTGTGTGATGGCGTGGCCTGGAGACTGAGTGAGATTTATTGTGACATCACCGTTTGGCTCCATGTACATAAGGTCCGAGGGCGAGTTCACCGAGCGGGAGAGAGAGAGGGCGAGAGAGAGAGAGAGAGGGGAAGAGAGAGATATGGAAGGAGGGAGTATCTCATTGTACAACTAATTTTGTTTGTCACATTCTCTAATGCGCACATACAAACATACACACACACACACACACACACACGCACATACACACACACACACACACACACACACACACGCTCACATACACACACACACACACACACAGAGGCGGTGTCTTTTTAAATCAATCCTCCTGTCTGGTTAAGGTCACAAGATAAATAGTTAGATTTAAAATAGGAGCGAGAGTGAGTGGAGAGAGTGAAAGAGTGAGAGAGAGAGAGAGTGCAGATTTAGAGATGAATGAGGGATCAGGACGGAGGGAGGGACGGACACAAGAATAAAAAGACGATGAGGATAGAAAGATGACATTAGGACATTTTAAAAAGAATATAAAGTATAGTGAAGTATCAATATGGACTGTATGAGCAACGGTCTGTTCCTGTTCTATTCTTTCACCTTTTTCCTACTGGCGTGCTTCCTTTGGGAAAAACCATTCCCATGGCGGAGGGGAGGAGGGGAAAGTTTGAATGGTGAAGGAAGAAAAGGAGAGCTATTTATGGAATCATACATCCCATGTGTGCGTGTATGTATGTATGCCAGCATGTGTGTATATGTGTGTACATCTCAAAGTCGTTTGTTTTCTCCAGTCATGATTGCCCGATCGTACACCACAATGTGTGTGTGAGTGTTTGTGTTCACGTGTTTGACCGCTGCACACAGGGACACGCTACTCTAACACCCAGGGCACCATGCAATTAGCCTCCTTGCTCCCCCCCCCAGCTATGTGTGTGTACTTACGTGAGTGTGTGTAAATGCATGTATGTATATGTACGTGTTAGGCGCTGAGAGGGCAGAGTGTCGCAGGAAAAAGGGAAAGAGAGAGAGAGAGGTAGAGAGGCACCAGGAGGCCGGGGGGGGACAGGTGGAGCCACTGACAAACAGGAAACTGACAATCAAGGATCCACCACTCACCTAATGCAAGTGACAATATATACAAATACAAACTAGTGAGACAGTTGGATCTAAAAAGATGCTAGTTTCTGGCACAACAGACTGTTAAATATGGAAGTCGGCACTGACCAGTAAAAGTCTGCAAGTGAGTGGCAGCACTATGCTTCTCTCTCTCTCTCCTCTCACGTCCGAGCTGGTTCAGAATAGCTCTTATCCGGCCTTCTCTTCCCTTTCAGGAACTACGATACTGCAACCTGAGCTTCTTCTGCACACGTTACAGCCGACTGAAGACCGAAGCAATTGCTAGTTATCATATCAATTTGTGTGATTATCAAGTGTATCAGGCAGAGAGGGAGCACGGATGAGGGGCGGGAGAGAGAAGAGGGGAGGCAGGGGAAGAAAGGGCGGAAGAAATGAGAGAGAAAGATGGATCAGAAACATTTTCAAATATGAAATCTGGACGGTACCAGGGAGGAACATTTTTATATTTCCAAATTTATATCATAACATTTTTGGACAAAAAGTTGGAATAATACTCCTTCCTGACCTCCTGTTCGGAGATTTGATTTTAGGTTATCTTGGTTGTACCATATTTCTTCCTAACAAAACCTAAAGGAAACACTGACGTTCGTAATTATAGGTGCATGAAATATTCACAAGAAGCCTCCTGTGCACACATACACACATATATATATATACAAAATTCAACACATGACTCACGCTGTGCCATAAACCTTTTAATAATACATCTCATCTTCCTCCTTCCTCAACAGATCGAGCAACATGGCTGAGATAAAAGAGGAAGAATCACGGGTGTGAGAGGGAGAGAGACAGAGAGAGAGAGAGATCAAGATATGTTGCTCTCATCCTCTCTCTCCCTTCATCTTACTGATGTTTTCTTCAGTCTCTCTCTCTCTTTTGCTTCCCCTGTGTCTCTCACTCTACCCATGGTTCTGCACACGTTTGCTTTTTATTATCGGGGCAGGTGTGTGTGTGTGTATTTATATATAAAGTGTAATGGGGACAGCAGTAGGTCGTAGACGGAGAGATCCGCCAAGAAAAAGAGGAAGTGAGGCCCTCAAAGTCCAACAGTGGAGCCAAATGACGCAAGCACACACGCATATGCACACTGGCACTGGCCTTTTCTTAACCTTGTCCATCACCCCTCCGTACAGTCTCCATCTTCCCACCCTCTCCACCTTCTCTTCTTCTCAGTAAAGCCCCCGCCTGCTCCTCACTGATATATTTCTCCCTCTCTCTAACCGGTTAAACCTCATCTCTTTCTCCTGTACATCTCCACTTCCTAATCCCCACACCTTCTTCTATCCCTCTATCCGTCTGTCTCTCCCTCATTCTTTCCAACATGTCTTTTCTCCTCTCTGCTATTTCCCCTTCTTCTTTCTGTCTCTTTTTCTCTCTCTCTCTCCTGTTTTCTCACATCCCTCCTTCCCATTTTTTCCTCCATCCACCTTTCTGTCTTCCAGCACTCCCATCAATCATCCAAATCCCTATCATGCCATCTTCTTTCAATATCCAAAGAGAGAGGGAGAGTGAAGGAAGGAGCGATGCCGCATCAGCAAAAGTGCGTGGACACACAAACAGCAATGAGAAATAAGGTTGCATGGTAGGGAAATATATGAAAGACTAAAATGAAAGAGTGGAAGAGAGAGATAGAGAAAGAATGGAGGGGAGGAAGTGTCCTGTGGGCACAGAATGATTGAAAAGAGTGAGTGGTGAGGAATAAAAAAGAGAGATGGGGAGGGGGGGGGGACGTAGCAGAGAGAGGGAGACAACAGTGAGGAAGAGGGAAGGGCAGAGACGAAGAGCCCGGGAGTGCTGAACGAGGGATAAACTGAGAGAATGACAGAGCCGTGTGAAAGTATTGCGGCATTTTCTTCTCCTGAGCTGGTGTATATGCTCTGTCAAAAGTAGGTTAGTGGCAGAACACACACACACACACACACACACACATACACACACACACTCACACACACACACATAGCAAGGGAGGGGGAATGAAAGGAACATAGGAGAGTGGGTGGGAGGCAATACATCATACTGTCACATACAGTATGTAAGTGTGCCACTGGTATGGAACCACTGCAGCCTTCACCTGCTTCCATGCATCGACACCAGTGAATCACTCAGCACCGACACTCACAGGGAGCATAACACTCCCCTGTTATCTAATCAAGCTGCACCAAAATCACACACACTCATAGATACCAGATCCCTAAATAGGCCAGATTTTTCGGGCATCAACATCCAGGAATTATTGGAATAAGGAAATCGGGGATAATGTCAAACGAACGCTCATGATCTCATAAAGCAAAGTGATTCCTGCTCCGCCCCCTCAAATTGTAATGGTTTCCTCCCCAAAGCAAGTGCCATGACAATCTCGCCAACTAACGACAAATGCAGATGAAAACAAAACTTGGGCCACGACTTTCTGCCCCAACCCGACTGAGCCAGAGAGAGAATTAGCCGAGCCGCATCCAAACCCGACAGGCATTCAAATCTCTGTGTCCAAGTCCAACCCAAGACCTATGTTTTCCCCATTTACAGGCATTAGAAAATCCAATCAATCTGACTAAAACCTGAATATCATCTCAAAAATGGTCTCCGCACCCGGCCCGACTCATCGGTACCCAGTGGGACCCAGTTGGACCCGGGTCAGGTACCCACACTCTAGTGTATACTCATATATGTGCTCAGCATACATACACCACCTGGAAACTTCACTACGCTACACTTGTCTGCCAATGGAGTCCAGACCAGCTGCTACCCTTTGGGAAGGTGCCAGCCTTCCTATTAATAACACGAAGCATGATGGCACACGCAGGCCGGCTCTCACTCACTATTTCTAATAAATACCACCACTCGTATTTGTTTACTGTATTAACACTTGTGTAGCTGAGAAAAAAAATGGATCTATAGTAGCAATCAGGTCATTATATAAATCTATAAACTTGAGAGCGACGAGGGTCCGGCTTTGCAATCAAGAGAAACCAATGGAGCCACAGGCAGAATGATTAATGTCCAGTATATAGTCTCCTCCCTCGATTGTGCCTGGTGGGTCCAGTGTAAAGAAGGTGTGTTACCTGAACATTTTGTCTCAGCCTTTTCCATAAACATAAAATAAAACTCATGAATCTACTTTGCTTTTGCTGCATACATGAATCCAGAGGGTTTAAAAGCTTTCGCCTGTAGGAAAGTTATATTCTAATGTTGTTTGTTTTCCTTTACACGTAGAAAAAGAACATCAGAAGCAGAACTGTCACTTTGCAACCTTCCCTTTTCCTCCTCACTCAGCTTCTATGTGTCCTTCCCTCCTCCCTCCTCCCTCCTCCCTCCATCCCTCTCTCTCCGTTCTGTTACATTATGCAGCAGAGCAGGGGCAGAACAGCTCCAATGATTACTTCATTTTCGTGTCACTTTTCCCTCAGAAGCGATGATTTGATAGAAATGAATGAGATTAAGCTCTGTGGTTGAGACCCATCTAATTATTTCGATAATCATCAGCCATGGAGGATAAGAGACATGGCTGGAGTGTGAGGGCATCGCACACGTGGGTGCTAGGGGCGTTGCGGAAACCCAACTTTCCCAAAATAATAACGAGATAACATCCTATTAAACAAATAGAAAAACATCTGCATCATCTCATCCTTGTTTGTTCAGGGCAGAAAGATAAAGATATAACTTTACACAGGTGAGCAGTCAAATTAAATTAGTTTTAAGATTTGCCTTCATCTTATCACAATCAGAAACACCTTATTGATCCCCGAGGCTAAATTGGGTTTATTACAATAGCTCCAAAATATTGAAGGCATGTAGATAATACAGAAAAAAGGGTGTGAAAACATATGTGCATTTTTAAAATCCATGGAAAAGTGTTTTATTTAAATAAAGGTCATTTGAGTGTAGGGTGTCGTAATGCACCTGAGAGTCCCACCAATAGATTGACGACATGACAGCTTCCCAAAAGTGAAGCCACCTGGTGGATGGTTAAAGTCATAAATCCTGTCTCCTCTGTGTTAGTTGATGGGACATGGACCAAATTAAAAAGGCAAATATGGTTTGGTTATTGTATGTATTGTTTTGTTTTTAATTAGTTATTTGATGCTATCAAAACTTGGTGTAACATCGTGGTTGACATCATCCCGATCGCTACTCATAGAGTCTGGCTCCTGAAAGATGGCAGCGCTCTTATCCAGGGTTTTTGGGCTTCATAATGGGATGTCGTCCATCTTTATATATAGTCTATGGTGCCACCCTTCAAAAATATGAACATATCTTGCAGTGTAAGTTTATCTTTATTTAATATTCATGTTTGGAAAATAAGAAGCAGTTTCTCCTTTGTTAGGCAAAGATTTAAAAAGCTCTAGTGATTCTAGTTTAAAGCCAAGAAGAAGAAAAAAAAACAATACAATATGGAGGAATACAATATGCAAGGAAACTCGATACACTTATTTGACTGTGAGGGCTCTCCACAGCAGGAAAATGGCCTCCACTAAGCAGCACTGTATCATGGGACAATATTCCTTGATCTCGAAATGCAAAAAGAGAATCTTCTTTTGCTGTCACATTCAACCCCAAACCAAACGAATTGTCCTCAAGGCAACAAAACATATAATGATTTTTCATTTATTCCACTTTAGCAGCATGTTTGGCTGCGTTGCCAAAACAACCAGAAGTGCCTGAAGGCCAGTTTAGCCCTGCTTGGCCTCCCTCCTTCTGATTCAGCATCAGGCCCTGTGTATAGGCGCCACAGTCTCTCCTCCTCGCTGGCTGTTCCATGTGGCATATGTTGTGTCGCTATCTCACCCCTGCCACAGCCTCTCGCTTTTCACCCACACACAGCCAAGCTGTCATCTTGCACAAGATGCTGACGCTGGTGTGTGTGTATGTGTGTGTGTGTGTGTGTGGACCAGTGTGAAGTATGTGACATTTTTAGTTCAGCAATGGCGCTGCAGGTGTGTTGATATGAATGTGTACCTGACAGTACTTGCTGATTTAACTATGTGCACACGTCTGTTTTGTCTGCCAAAGTGTGGGTGCATGTGTGTGCATGTGTCTGTGTACACCAACACAAGAGCGCAGGGTTTGTCTAGTAACAGCTGAGGCACATGACTAAAGAACACGGGCACAGGAAAAAAATAAAAAAATCAATCCATCACAGACTCTCACTTTCTCTCTCTCTCTCTCTCTCTCTCTCTCTCTCTCTCTCTCTCTCTCTCTCTCTCTCTCTCTCTCTCTCTCTCTCTCTCTTTCTCTATTTTTCTCTCTCTCCACGTATCCCAATACCAAAAATAGCTCTGCCCCACGTCACTGCCCCCCCCCCACACACACACACACACTCACACACACACACACACACACACACACACTCTCAAAGACACACACACCTAATGTGCACACACGTACAAACTAGCTTGCAACTGAAGCTGAATTATTCAACAGAGCCAGAATGCACAGCTAAGAGAAAGGGGAACGAGAAAAAAAATGCTGAGGGAGGAGGACAGGGAGGGAGAAATATCAATTCTCTGTCCGGTGTGAAGACAATAACCATGGACACACACTTGTGAGGACAATGTTTGTTCATCTATATCAGATCTTTTAACAGGTTTAAACTGGTCCCCCCCCAAAAAAAATACTCATTTCATTATAAGAAGGTTATTTGAGACAATGCAAGGAGACATGTCCTCTCTACCAAACCTTCATTCTGATCTGAGCCGTTTAAAAGCTTCTCTTTTAAATTCCGACCACATCCGAAGTGTCATGTCAGAGCAGGCTTTTCAGGATGAAGGTAACAGGCGACGCCTCGTCCGAAGCGGTGTAACGCTGAACTAAGACGCCACTAAATGAATTCGATGTGGTGTAAAACATCTGCACACACAAGGTTTGACTCGGGGCAGTGGGCTCAGCAGAATTTGCCCGTGCGCAGCTACTGATGCCAGATATTTCTAGTGTGATTTATTGTCCTGTTGCTATGCAAGCAGCATGTTTCCATATTGATTTTGCTTCCATTGCTCAATCGCCATATGTGTTAGAAGGGCCATGCATCAAAGAAAGTGCCGACGTGAGGCATTTATCAGACTCGAGAGGCTCAATTTGCAATCTGAATACAGAGGAGCTTTGCATTTGTATCTAGTGACCCACACACCTCCCTGACAGCACATTACCACATCACTTTCAATTTACTCTTATTCATTAGGCAATTTGTTAGCAATGAGAATTCAAGCCAGTGGAATGTCAGCGATCTCTGTCTTAAAGACTTTCCTCTTCAGGACCTGCTCTCTTTTTTCTAATGACAAACAAAAAGTGCTGTGATTAGAAACCTAATACTATACCCAAACAATATTGTGAATCATTTGGTTTGAAAGTTAAATGCTTGATTTGAGTTAATCTGTGAACTTCCTCAGATCGTTTCACTCATCACACGACTTTCTGTGGAAATATCAACTGTTTCAAAGTAAGCGAAGCGAGAGAAAAGACAAGAAGAGTGACAGAGAGAAAGTGAAACCTAGATTCCGCACTACCTTGAATTACCTCAGTGTTCATCCAGCTCAATGTAAGAACAGGACACACAGATATATACACACACTCACAAACACACACACACACACACACACACATAATCTATATTGCAAAGATATTTATTAAGAAGAAGAAAAACATCTATATAGATTAGGCTTTCTTATAGGTTCAATTTGGTTCCATATCTGCTGGTGTTTACTGTGATGTGTGTGTGTGTGTGTGTGTGTGTGTGTGTGTGTGTGTGTGTGTGTGTGTGTGTGTGTGTGTGTGTGTGTGTGTGTGTGTGTGTCTGTGTGTCTGTGTGTGTGTGTGCGTGCTTATGCAAACTCCAGTGTCGAATGTGCCTGTAGGGACTCGGGATATGGATCAATTCACACATTTATTACCAGACAGTCAAAGGTATGAGGTAGGCAGATTGAGCCCAGAGGGCCCCCCCCCCACGCACACACACAGACACACACACACACACACACACACACACACACACACACACACACACACACACACACGCACACACACACACACACACACACACACACACACACACACAGACACACACACATTACATGCACACACACACACCACATGCACCTCTTGTTGCTGACAATTAAGAGCAAACAAAAAGTCACCAGGATTATTTCTGCACAATATCCCCCAAACGTAGAATTTTTTAACAAAAATAAATAATAAGAATAGTAATAATTTGGTTCACCAAAAGAGGAAACGTCCAATTACAAGCAGAACAAGATGCAGTGGTGGAGATTGAAGACAACAGAAATAAATATCAGAGACAAGAGGAAAAAGTGACACTTTCAATGTGTGTGTGTGTGTGTGCAGGTGTGAAATATGTTTAATCTGTTAAAGTAAGGAAAGTCTCCTCCCATTCAAGGACCATAAAACTAGACCCTACAGGTCTGGTTAAGAACATTGCCTATGATTTGGAAGGACGTGTCACTGTTGGTCGGGTGAGTGGAGGAATAAATGCTCTGTCAACACAATGCATGTCGAAGCGACACACAAACAGGTTGACGTGTGTTCTGGCTGTAGTGTAGCTGCCGGCCAACCCTGAGCGTTTGTCTCTCCACCACTTTGTGTTAAATGATTTATATGCAGACAGGCAGTTTGATTCCCTCTCTCCCTCTCCATTGTTTCTCATTAGTCCATTCCACTCTATAATGTCTCCGTCTTACTGACTTTCTCCCTCCCTCCTCTATTTCTGTCTCTCCGTCGTCCATATCTCGACTTCAGCTGCACATTACCAGGACAGAAGCAGCCTTTTACCTCCATCTCTTTCTCTCCCTCTATCTCTCACTTTCCTCTGCCTGAGAACAGATCATTGTATCCCACAAAGTGCAGACTCACACAACTGCCTTTGGCTGGGTGGTGAGAAGGTAAGAGGTTGGTAACACTTGATATTAGGGGGTGGGGACGGCCGGATACCTCATAATACAATATGTGATACATGGGCCACGATAACGATAATATCGATGATGCTGTACACTTTTCTAAAATCAAGTCTCTGCATCAACTAAAGGAATATACGCAGTCTGTTGTTTAGATCCCCATGTGAGCAGAGTACAGTAATGGTAGATCTCTGCTGTGTAGAGAAGGTAGAGAGAAAGAGAAATCGCTGTAAGAATGACTGAGCAACACACTGCGATAGATTTGCAAAAAGAATAATAAACACATGCCTATACAACACACACACACACACACACACACATACACACACACACACACACATTTGAAAAGCTGATGTTAGGTCTGTGTAGTTATCAGCTGACAGTTGCAAGCTGGAGAAAGGCCAATAAATAATTTAGATTCTGCAGTGAACGTAGATCACTGACTCTCCACATCCACCCAAAAACACCCCAGCCTCGTCTCTAAGTCTCACTCGGTCTGTCTCCCTTCATCCCTTATACACTGTCCATAGCCCCAGTATGTCTCCCATGGGCCTCCTGGTGTCATGGTACACTTAATATGTAAAAATATGCTGCTCACTCACAGACCCCGTGCTCCCCCTACCCCAATTTCCTGTCACTTTCATAAGGAAACCAATGCAACGTCGCACAAACCAGTATTTGTTAGCAGCAGCACTAAACTGGTGATAGTGGAGGCGGAGGGTTTGATGACAGCATGTATACATGGATAACACAAAACACACAACTTCCTATAACTTATGGAAATAGATCAATTGACCACATACGTCAGCCAAGGCTCAACAGTCCTGTTAAATTCAATCGAGTTGCACTAATATCTGCAATATATTATCGATAACAATCACGTATAATTGGCATTTTTTTCAATAAGATTCATATATAATAAGACAAATCAACAAGGTTGAACACCAGGGTTCTTTCCTGACACCACATCCTTCCAAGTTTCATAGTAATCCAGTAGTTGTTTGCATAATCCTGCTAATTAACAGACAAAAACCAATGAAAAAACATAACCTTCCTGGCAAAGGTAATGAGGCAAATCTATGATCTGCAGAGCTGCCTTTAATTAAATGTTTTCCTTCTTTACTACAACATAAGAAACACGACAGAGAAGTAGGAGGAGCTCCACTGCTCAGGGAAACAGCTGAGCCAAGAGATTAAACTCAAAATCCCTTGAATGGTCATTTGTTCTCTCATTGATTCTGGGTCATGTATGATCAGATATAGAAGAGGGAGACTGAGGCCCTGCTCCTCCCACACACAACACAAACATCCTGGCCTAAACAATACACACAAATTCACTGATAGAATTCTATTACATTCTGCTGAATGTTCGCAGATTATCCTCTGGTTAAATCATAAAAAACTGACCTGTATCATATTTCTTATTGAGCTCTTTCTTACTATAGATAGCTAGAGCATATATTGACTTCCTCTCCATTTTCAACAGCATGGCAAAACACACTCGAGTGTGTGCTGATGACGCATGCAGCACCATATGGTGTGCATGTGTGTGTAATTGTTTGTATGCTTAATTTAATGTCCTGCAGAGGCACATATTTTTTATTTGCTGACAATTGCCAAATATTTAGAAAGAAACATAAAACCAAATACATAAAACATGCGTTTGCCGGATAACAAGGTTTTTAGATTCGTTCGTACATCCTGTCTATAACACCTGATATGGATTTCACAAGGTCAAAGGGTCATTTAGGGTCAAAGATCAGATGAGGATTTAATTTCTACTGTCCTGTAAGACTTCCTGTGGAGTTTCAAATTTCCCCCAGCATGTTACATGATATCTTCTATATCTGAGCACATTGTGAGGACAATAAGAGCACAAACACTACGTAGGATGTTGAATATTTGCATGGTTTTAGTTTACATGTTGTTGCTTTTGGGTTATGATTGAATAATGCTTATGGTTGTGTATGCCCAGGGCATCTTCACCTGTACCTGGTGATAGTGACCGGATAATAAGAAACCGTAACTCAAGCACTGATACTCTGGGTGAATCACAGTGGATGTGTGTTGTTCACAGTTCACCTGTGTTCATCCACCAGCTGACATGAGGCCTTTAAAACATGTGGGTCCACATCATGTAAACACACCAGCAGGCCTCAGGTAGCTGCTGCCTCACCTCCAGTGAAACCAGACGCTTCGACATTAGCATTTCCCCGCAGTTGACCGCTCTGGTCCATGACTTTGCAGGAAGGACTTATTAGATTAACAGCAACGTTTGTGGAGCCACCGTTTGTTTCCCCCGGTGCCCAGCGGCGTGTGAGGCCGAAGACAGGAAGCTGTGTGCGGGGGCAGAGTGGGAGGAGGAGGGCCTGGTCGCACACTTGATAGACAGGTGCACAAGCACTGATTTACCGTAAACTATCAATATAAAAGTCAGGTTTAAATAAGCAGTGGGGGATGGAGTCACCAGCAGCCTTGTTCTGTATACATTTTTTATTATTTTAATTCTGCCTCACATGCTTGCAGCTCACAGTCTTTGAAAATAGGTTGATTGACCATTTTCCTATAAAGGTAAAGGGGAGGAAGACTTATTTCTTAATCTGTATACAAGTTTTGTCCTTAAAACAATGTCATAAAAAAATTCATAACTAAAATAAATATAATTTTCATCAAAAGCTGTGTATTTATTTATATATATATTGATATTTTGTTTATATCTTATCTTGAGGAGAGATATTACATAACTGATCGAGGAAAAACAAGTCTTTAAAAGTAAGAGAAATAATAATACTGCTGTTAATAACGTTTAATGAGATGCTGTCTTTCTAGCACTTGTTTCATAAAAAAGAAAATGGCCACGTAATGGGTCTGAACTCTGTGGTTCTGATTCCCATTAAGCGACCAACTATTTGTCTACTGTATCTAAATGTGGATTGTGAGCGAATAGTTATTTATATGGTCGTCCCATGGGCCCAGAGTCAGTTCACAACTAAATAAATGTGCAGGTCATAATTCTGCTGAATAGTGGTTCCGTCGAGATTCACACTTCAGGTGTAAAAAAAAAGAAGAAGAAACTGTTGCCACCAGATCCTCATGTACCTGATAAGACCTCTCGGTTGCTGGTTCTGATAAAATCCCCCAGAATTCCTCTGTATTTCAATGAACTATTCCACTAATATTTCTGAGCTCTTCTCTGCTTTGTACTAGGGATAAGGATTTACTTAATTGCTGGCTATTAAACTGTCAGTGAGGTATTACACGTATCTGTAGAGAGAGAAAAACCTCTTAAAATTAGAGGTGTGAGATGAATTTAGACCGAAAGTCAATCTTTGACATCAGCAGGGAAAAAAAGGTCTGGAAGCTCAACGCTGTTCAAATGAAGCTCACGTGTCGTGGATGTGTGAGGCGGAGAGGTGCAGCGGGGTCTGAAGTTAACTCGGACAACCTTTTAACTGAGACAGACCTCGACCCTGCACCACCTCCCGCACAGTAGCTCATTTAGTTGGAGCTAAACTTTCATGTTTAATCGTTTCAAAAAGGACAATTAAACATGAATCAGACAGATTTAGTTCAACCCTTGGCAATAAATGAGTAATTTAAGAACTGATTATAAATGAGACATCCGCGGTTTCAAAAACACAAAGAATTTTGTCATTGAAATATACCGTTCGATGAAAATTCGGATCTGAAATTGGTGTTTCACCACAAAATCCATTTGGTTCCTTCTTCTAACCTCAGCTTGGTTAGTTTCCCCACATTACATGATGACATCATGTATCTCAAACTGCCTCATGGTGGGCCACAATACACCACATTTGGTCAGTAAGCTGTGTGTGTGCTCACTTTAGGGAGGGATGGTAGAAATGATGTTACTATAGGGTGCACCTCAGGCGCAGAAATGCAAGAAACCCTAAAAGCATTTATTATTATAGTTTCAAACACTAGACATCAACTAAAATACACAATTCTACTCCTAAAGCTGTTTAAAGATGATATAAACCAAAGCCTTTTATCTGGAACAGCACCTCTCAGCTCGTTCACTTTACAGCTTTGCACATTACAACCCATATTGAACTGGTTCTCTTCATGTTTTCGATTATATTTCACACAAACACTAGAGCACCGGGGCGCCCTGGTGTCCCCGGGTTTGTGGCTGACCTTTCATATACGTCTCTCTCTCTCATTTCCTGTCTTCTTTCTGCGTTCAGCTTCCATATCCAACAAAGATGTGTGACGACTGCCAGTGTTTTTTTGTTCTTTTGAAAGATACCAGCTCTATTCTTGGGTTGTTCCTGCCTCCATCTCCCCCCATGCCCCATGCTGACAGCAGAAACAAGAACACTCAAAGCTGACTGTGTGCTTAATTTAGCAAAAGATGTTTAAGGCTGTGCAGTGTTTGTCTTTCACAGAAGAAAAATTGTCAGGATGTAAAGCACACAAGTAGCTAAACAATAACATTGGCTTATTTCTCATCTACATGTCCCATTGAGGAATGAAGGTAGAGTCAGCATGCACAACCACAGAGCCCTGAAGCTCAAGCAGCTAAATGGAAATCAGCTGTCACTAATTTATTTACACATGCGCTTTTCCAACTGTGAAATGTCAACATGTCTCCTTTTTAAAAAGGTTGTTTTCACGGGACAGAATAAGAATCTGAACTTTAGTTTTCTGTGCAAAACTATAATTCTCACTCGTATTGGTGTTTTATTTTGTTCCATAAAGTATTTTGGAGGCGAAATCTGTGGATAATCAGCATCACATTTATTAAACAACTCTCTCTCTCTATCTCTCTCTCTCTCTCTCTCTCTTTCTCTCTCTCTACTCCCCTCTCTCTCTCTCTCTCTCTCACTAAAACACATCTGTCATTTAGACTAGTGAATAGAAATGATTCAGAGGCGTTATAAGTAGCTCCTGCAGTTCCCCGAGCAGCCCAATTAGTGTGTGTAGTTATGTCATAGCTCAGGCATCAGAATGGATCAATACAATCATTATTCCAATTTCCGCTCTTGTCATTAACACTCACAGAGAAACTTGCTTTTGTGCTTTTGGACAAATAAACACAAAGCAGAAAAAATGGAGGTCTCGCACGATCCCTGCACAGAATGGTGCAATATGTGCCGGTTTCTATAACAGATGCAAATGTGGGGGAATGCTGCAAATTTAACAATATCACATTCTAGTGTTGGTAGTATGCACACACTCACACACACCCACACACACACCACACACACTCAAACACGAACAAATACAAAGATTGAAATGATAACACATCCATTCAGTGACACCTGCATATCATGATTAAGAGGGGGAGCCTCAAAATGGGAACAAATGATAAAACCTACTGTCAATGCACAAGTTATAAGCTACCATGCTCACACTTCTCTCTCTCTCTCTCACACTCACACACACACACACACACACACACACACACACACACACACACACACACACACACACACTACCTAGAGACACCTGCATAGTGCTGATATGGGAGCTTGTGTATACACTGCAAGAATACACACAAACGAACACACGCACACGCACACGGACACACACACAAATTGTAGCTGCTTATTTTCATCTCTCTACCCCTCTCCCACCTTTCCCTCCCGTCCCCCTCTCTCTCCTGTGCCTCCATACCCGCGCTAGGCCTTTAGCCTTACTGTACATGCTGACATCAGCAACCAGCAGCGCCCCCTAGACACCCCCACACACCCAAACCCCAACCTCCACCACTCACTCTCACACATAAGACGTGTATATCAAAACAGGTCCCAGACCTGTCTGGAAATCACTAACAAATGGAGCTAGTGTTGATCTACAGCCCCATAAAAGAGGCCCCTGGCTCATGTCCCCTTCCCCTTAATTACCTATAAATTGGCCTACATGTCCAGCGTGTCCTGTGGCCCCCCGTGCCCCCTCACAGGCTCTTGCATTGATGCATCTTACACCTTTGACTTTGGGTCTTAGTGTAAAACCTACACCTCACGGAGCAAGAACAAAACAAGTCAGACGTCTGTCAGCATTTTACCTGATCCGCGGGCATGGGCTAACAGCTTTCACTCACTGTACACTGCCAGGAAAAGGATATGGCCATTCGGTGATCTTTTTGGCGTATTTTCTCACGAAGTTGTCCTCACTGAAAATGAACAGCGAGCGGTTGACGGTGAAACAGTTCTGGCGCACGGGGATGGGGTTATAGAGGGCCATAGTCCGGGCTCTCTGCGCCATTGACTGCTTGTACATTCTCTGGGTCCCGGGCCCACCGGGTGGACCGTGGCCATGGCCGTGACCGTGTCCGTGCCCGTGGGGGCCTCCTTGCCTGCTACCACCGCGGCCGCCCTGGCCCCCTCCGCCGGGCCCTCCGCCGTACCTGGACTGTACCTCGTCTCCGAACCGAGCCATTCTCTGGACACCGAAAGCCAATCTTCACGAAGCAGCGGAGAAGGAGACCGATAATGCTCAGCTGTGCAGCCACACAACATTACATCCCATCTGGATCGGAACGTCTCATATGCACAACGGGTTGTCTCCTGAGCTTCTGCTGAACACCTGCACCCGGCGAGCAGTTCTGCAGCTCTTGGATTCAGCAGACGAGGACGCCCATGTACCGTCTCCGTCTCTGCGCGTCTGTGCCAGCGGCCGATTGTAGGTGTGAGGAAATTGAGCGTGTGGTCGGCTGGTTGACTGGTGGCAGCGGGTGGTCACTGTGTGGTGTCTCAGTCCCTTCCTGTGTCCGCGCAGAGCAGGATTCGTCCCCAGCATGAAATCATGGTGAGACTGTAGCGCGTTAACATGAATGTTTCATGTTCTCCATGGTTCATGCCTGTATCAGAGCGCACAGCCTCCTCAGCCTCTATGGATTTATGTATTTTCTGCCATGATGCCTTGTAATGATTAAAAGATCTTAAATATCAAACAGGCCCCAATTAACCAAATTGTTTAAAAAATATCGGAATACAGTTATGTGCCTTTACACACGGCCGTCAGTGACGTTCGAGTTGGCATTTTGGAAACAGATGTGTCTCCGATGATTTAAAAGGCATCGAAAGGGGAAAAAGAGCTCCTGCTATTTATTTATTTATTTTGGAAATATCCGCAAGGTTTGATACAGTGTGTGGCGGTAATGTGGCTCTGGAACCTCACAGT
Source organism: Pseudopleuronectes americanus (assembly GCA_038501795.1). Taxonomy (NCBI): domain Eukaryota; kingdom Metazoa; phylum Chordata; class Actinopteri; order Pleuronectiformes; family Pleuronectidae; genus Pseudopleuronectes; species Pseudopleuronectes americanus. The sequence continues at coordinate 4,066,361 of CM076732.1, forward strand.
TGTATTCCCAGTGCGCTCCGACAAGCCCCGAGACCAGGGAAATTGTTGCGTTTCACGAGTCTGATTTCAGAAAAGCACAATCTCAAGTGGAAAGAAGGAGAAATACCGTTTTCCCCATTTGGAGCGTCGCTGTCATCGTTCGTCTTGCGCCGTGGATGAAATATGTTTTTTTTTCTCAGACAGACATTTCGGCAGCATCCTCCTTCGTTGCGACCATCATCATCTTCTGTCCGTCACCTGCGCGGCCATCCAGAAGCTGAGCGAGGGACACACGGACGGCGTCGTCAAAGGCAAGGGTACGACGGCTGCTTCTCCGCCTTCTGACAGCCTCTCATGGTCTTGGTTCGGTCGTTCGAGTTCCAGCGGTGCCGAGAAAGTCCCTCACCATCCCCGCCCTGAAAAGTCTATACCTTCGTCCGCAATGATAAGCCCAAATGTCCTGGCAGCGCGTCCTCTCTCTCTCTCTCTCTCTCTCTCTCTCTCTCTCTCTCTCTCTCTCTCTTCTCTCTCTCTCTCTCTCTCTCTCTCTCTCTCTCTCTCTCTCTCTCTCTCTCTCTCTATAGACTGGTGCGCTCCTCACGGCCTCCTCTCTCTTCCTCCAGCGGCCCCAAGGGGAGGAGGAGGAGAGGGACCGACGGGAGGACGGATGGATGGATGGATGGCTGGATGGAGAGATGGATGGATGGATCGGTGAATGGACGGAGGCAAAAACGAAAGGGAGGAGACCAGGTGTTTCTGTGGAAGTCAGTTTAGACTCTGCCTGCACGGTGCGCGAAATCGTTGCCTCTGTGGCTTCTTGTGCGAACTGTAACGAGAGCTCGGTCGGTTCTGCAGCTGCAGCACATGACGCACGCAGCTCGCTCAACTTCCAGACGTAGGTCACGGACCGAGGCACCGTCTCTCGCCTGTTTATTTCACGGTGCTTCGGGCTACATGGCCCGGCCCAGTTGGACCGGACCTCTGTCGGGTCCATGCGTAAAATAGCCAGTTGGCGTAGATGCTGGGGAGACATCTGCAACTGTGTGTCTGTGTTTGTCATGTTTCCACACCTCTGCATCAACAATACTTTGCTTATAATGACCATGTCTGCGTGCGTGCGTATTTGTGAGGAGAGGGGGGGATGTTGGCATCATGCAGCTCCTGCATGCAAAGATACAGCTGCAACTCAGGCTGACAATGACTGCGCGCCCACATATAGGCGCGTGAGTATTGCGCGTCAAAGTGTGTGCGCGCGCGAGTCTGCGTGCGTTTGTCAGGGAAGGTGGGGGGGGGCTATTCTTAGCAACAGACATTTGGAAATTAATGGACGTAGAGAGCTCCCTCCTCCCTCCCCCCCGACGAAAGAGACTCGAGGATCTTCTTCATCCTCTCCTCTCCTCTCCTCTCCTCTCCTCTCCTCTCCTCTCCTCTCCTCTCCTCTCCTCTCCTCTCCTCTCCTCCTTGTCCTCTTACTCCTCTCCCCTCCTCCTCCTACTCCTCCTCCTCGACCATATGCTTTGCGCTATGGCACAGGCACAACACCTATAGGAAACAAAGGCAAGGTGGATGGACCAATAGAAAAGAGAATAAACTGGAGGTTCTGTTTATGTTTTAGCTGCAACATGTGGGCTAATCCACTTAATCTAGAGCTGCTGAACAAAACGGATACGATGCCGTTTCAGTTTGAATACTGGTTTTACTTCTATCCTGCTTGGACAGAGCTACTAAATCATCTGTTTATGAAGATTATAGAGGTAGAAGGTATCATATTCAGTGATTTTACATGAGTCACCATTAACTACACGGTGAACACTGCACTCGAACGGGAATCGATCACATCACAGGACAACATTTTCTTAATCTATTATGTGACCTAATTGACTGACTCCCGAAATAGCCGCCTCTCTGAATGGGAAATGATCATACACCTACAGCGGGCTGTGCGGGTTTAAGGGTGACCGGGGGAATTAATTCACCTCACCGAGAGATCGAGTCAGGAGAGAAGCCGTGCACGTGGGAACGCCAATCGATAACGGCGCGACCTTAAACGTCCATACGATATGTCAGAATGGGATCGTTTTGCTTTTGTGTCCACTTAAGCAAGGCTTCCGGCTGTGAGTGTGAGACCGACCCCACCACAAGGGCATACAAGATCACAAAATGTAATTCTCAATCATGGATAGAAAGACAGATAGATGAATGGATGGATGGATGGATGGATGGATGGATGGATGGATGGATGGATGGATGGATGGATGGATAGATAGATAGATAGATAGATAGATAGATAGATAGATAGATAGATAGATAGATAGATAGATAGATAGATAGATAGATAGATAGATAGATAGATAGATAGATAGATAGATAGATAGATAGATAGATAGATTGATAGATAATTGTATAAGGACTTGACTTTTATGTAAAGTGCCTCCAGACAATGTATATTATGATTTGGCGCTCTACAAATACAATTCAATTGAACAGACAGACAGAGATTAATAAATAGGTAGATAGATGTTTAAAATAGATTTGATGAGTTTAAAAACAATAATGAAGGTCATCATCCTCATCATCGATCGTGGTGAACCACAATCCAGGTGGCAGCTGATGGTGTATCCTGATGGTGGCAGTGGACAATGACTGTGGACTATAGTGCAATCCGATCTTGATGGTGGATCATGATCTTGCTGGCTTTTGACCTTAGACTGCTTGATAGTATTTCTCCTCAGATACGTGACCATTACTGACAATAATCCATCAATTCATTGACCTTCAGTTATCCTTCAAAATGTTTACCCTTATCAATGCTGCTAAAACCTTTATCTTGATGATGTTCTCCTTCACACTTGACATCTATTGCACTTCTGTCCGTCCTGAGAGAAACTGTTGAAAAGAACTAGTGGTTTCCTCAATAACAAGGGTAATTTATTCACCTCTCTGAGAGACTGAGACAGAACAGGTCACGTCACTGACATCAGAAAAACATGCAGCTGACATCAGGGATGAGTGTCACACTTCTAACCTCACTGTCATCATTTCAGCACCATGGACAGCACAGCGACAGCGCTAAGAATATATGGCGCAATCGTGTCAGGACCATGGAGAGCGCTACAAAACCAGAAAACCAGCCCCTCGCTACCTAAGCACCCTCAGATTTATAGAAATAAATGTTCTTACTTCGCCACAAGCAACACGACACTAAATAACTTGCAGTGTAATGGGATGAGTAAGATTGAACCACATATAGTGGAGTGTATGGTCATGAAGAAGCTCTGGAGAATATATGGTGACAAACTCCTGAGTGGGGGAGCGGCCATAATCTTCATTCACTTTGTACGTTTTGATTCCAGTTGTGTCCTTATGTCTCACTGTTCAGCTGTTTATTTATGTCTGCTGCATATGTTCACATCTTAGCATTATTTTAGCAACAAAGTAAAAAAGGTAATGTGTTTTATTTATTTTATTTTAGAAATCTGTCATCTAGTTTTATGGGCTTTCATATCTTGTGTGTGTTTGTTGTGTTTACACTTGGGTGAGATGATCTGTGAAATCCTCTGTTGTCCCTCAGAGCTGGAGCCTGTGAGGAGCAGCAGCATCCCTCTGTCCAAACCCGTTATTCCAAAGAGCAGCGGCTCCAAGGCCAGCCATGCATAAAACAGTGTACAAGAACACATGCACTGTCTCTATAGATGCTAAACATGGTGTACATATAGTGTGTTTGGCTGAGAAAATAATCCATCATGATAGATATCTTTGTCCTACAGCTGTGTCTTTGTTAGACTGTTATCCCACCTGCAGAAGAAAACTGGTCTATCTGTTTCATTTGAGAGAAGGAGAATAACTTGTTATGACAGGAGCATTTAAAAATAAAATGGGGATCTAAACAAGGAGGGACATAATGTTTGTCAGTTAGTATCTGCTATTGTTATATTATGTCTTATATTCCAGCAGGTTTTATGAAGTTACTCTTTTATGTGATATACCTGTTACGGTCCTTTTACTTATAAAAGAAATTATAAAATACAACGATGCTCATGCCCTTGGATAAAACATACAGTGTGTAGACTATTGGCATGTTCCCAAAATAATGCTTAGTTTGGTGTAGGTGTAGATTTACAGTTACATTCTATCTGGATGGTGAAATCTGTGAGGAGGCAGTTGTGATGACAACCCCATTTCCCAAAAATAAGGTAATGACTCAGCACAGCTGCACTTTTGAGGACTTAATTGGAAAAAAAGGACAGCAAACAAATTAATGATCCCAACGGGTTGAAAAATAATTTGTTGACTCGAAAATGCATTGTGCTTTTATGTCATTAAAGTGCCAGGGTAGTTTCTCTGTCAGATGTTCTCATAGCGGTCGGCTGTGAGGCTGGAGCTCAGAGACGAGGATCTAAAAAGGAGTTTTGTGACTCAATGATTCATAAGGCTGAATAATTCAATGGCTGGATGCATGTAGAGCACTCCGCCCCTGCTGAACTCGGTCCTCCACCGGCCCAATGCTGACTTACATGTGAACCTCTGCAGGACTGCTCCACACACACGATTCAGGGGGAGACTGTGGTTGACGACCAAATGTAAGTTAATAACATGTTAAGGCGTGGGTCAATTTTTTTTTGTTTGCTGCGGCAGAGACGTCAACCTTTACATAACCACAGTGAAAAGTGAAGGAGGTGAAGAAGTGCTTCGCCATCGAAAACTGGGTCAGATGCTGGAGGTGAAACAACATTTAATTTAGGTGTAATATGAATAATGATGAAATCTACAATCAAGGGGAAGAAGACCTGTCAAGCGGCTCTGGAGGAGTAGGTTTTGCCTCAGATCTATTGTCCCAAATCCAAAGACAGACAGGTGTATCAGGAGAGACCACAGATGCATACAGATGCATAAAGGAGGTCAGGTTTACCCTCCCACATTCTCACTGCCCTCTCTCTTATGCATACGTGTAATAAGCTCCACGTTGGTTTGTGAGCTTAACCTTAAATCTGTTTTACCTTAAACAACCACTTGTATTGTATTCACCCCTGTGTGTTTGTTGATTTGCTACACGAAACGGATTTCCACGAAATCTGGTGCAAGGCTGTGGTTGTATGGGTCAGGGAAGAACCCGTTGGATTTTGGTGTAGATCAGAATCAGTCGGTGGATGCTGAAACTTTTTTCACTTCCTTTAACATTGCGAGATAGGGCATTTGGCAACATTTTCACCATTTCTCAGGGAATAACTAATAGATCCGAAAATCTGGAATATTTGGAGGAACTGAAGTGTTTGAAATTTGGTGCAGCTTGACTGAATCTAAGGGGACTGCTGGGCCTCGGCAGGATCATTCGAGTTGCTGTAGAGTCACGGCGGACAGGTTGCCCACAGATAACTTCAACACAGACCACTGCCAAATATTTTTCTGGTGATTTCCGGTTAAATTGCATGATTCAACAGAAGGGGTAAGGGGGCCTCCAGGACAAAGTTACCAATGTTAATGGAGTGAATCATAGAAGCTCTAAATGAGCGCACCAACTGGGAATTAGAATATGAATCCAAAACACTCATCATGGCTGGATGAACGTAATGCTGGGGGCAGCACCATGGCGAGTAACAATGAAATGGGTATAACATCAGTTGTGTGTGTGTGCGTGTGTGCGTGTGTGTGTGTGTGTGTGTTGGAGGAGGGGCGAGTGTGAGTTTTATTATGGATGCTCACTGACCGAGACCAACAGCAGCCTCACAGATGGAGCACTAATAATCCTTGTGTATATGCAGCGGGTGTGTTTGAATGAACGCGTTGTATGTTTCAGATGCCTAAGATGTATCCAAAGCTAGGTTTGTCTACGTGTCTGTGAATACGGTGGATGTACCGCAAGGAATTACACACAAAAAAAGCAACTGTATATTTCCAATCTTCTGAAATATGCACAATACATTTTCCAACGTCTAAATATCAACTCAGTCGTAAATTGGGTGATACAGCCGGTCCTACACAGGCATGATCTTCTTCTCTGTCTCTCGTAGTTCTCCTGGCTCGATGGCAGTTATTCTTTTCATATCTGAACGATCTGACACAGAACACAAACCTCAGTTTAAGTTCACTGAGGTCTTGTGAAGGCAAAAGAGATGCATCACTCTCCAAACAAAGGGTTCACCTGGAAACAAAGTCAATGAGGGAGCGTGAGAGAGACGCTGGTAACCTGTCCTGAGCTGTAAGTAGGCCAATGCTTTTTTCTTCCCCTGCTGAAATCTCTAGTGAGGATGAAGTCACTGCTTTATCTGCACTCAGAACTATGTTTTGCTCTTTTGCTTTTTTCATACTTCATTTCTTTCTCAGTCCTTCCATGTACTTTAAGGTGAGTGACTTAAGTAGGTTCCCTATCTACTAGCTCTCACTGTGAGTGCACATAAGACGTTTTATATTGTTGGATTGTTACTGTATTTACTCATTTCATATAGTTCTTTTAAAATAATTTTTTTATTTTTCTTACATTTGCTTAATTTACTCAAAGATTCATATTCCTGTATATTTCTCCCGAATGTTAAATCTATCTTTTTTAACCTTCTCAGTGATTTATGTATGTATTCATCTGTTCTGTCTCATTAGAAAGAGATTAATGATATTCATAATTAAATTAAATCCAGTTACTCTATAAATACTTTATAATGCAAAATACATCCTTAAAATTGTCCCTGCATTAAAAATATCGTTTATCCAATTGACTTTGCTTTGGACAAATTAGAATCACCTCTTTTTATTTTGAAGGTTTTGACAACCGACCTGAATGTGTTTACAATCCCGGGCTGCCCTCCAGTGTTCAGAGTAAGGAACTGCAGCATTTGCATTCACTGCACTCCGTGTGGTCGCTTGACCCTTTGAGTGTTCATGTCCCAAAGCTATGGGAGCAACAGAGCAAAAAGAAGGCTGGCACTCTTCTTTAGTGCACGAAGGCCTGGAAGGCTGCACACACGACAATACTACACAAACAGATGTAGTGAAACAAGGCTGTTGACAGAGTTAGTGACAGCACATGCATCTCTTCACTGTGGTCTTCATGACCTTTGACATCAGAGCCAGACCGGAAAATGTGAAACATGTTGGAAGACGTACCTTTATATCTAACCACCATTTTAAATACTTGAAATCAACAATCAAGCGGCTCTGGTAGAGGGGTAGGTGAGCCTTAAAGGGATAGTTCACAGAAAAATGAACTGTGTTTGAGGCCACAAAAGGGAGTGGCCACTAGTTGTTTACCCCTGAGACTCCAGAATGGTTTTGTGGACTCAAACACTTCACCCACTTCACCGCGATAGTCTATATCGACCAGAACTATTGTCCCAAAGATAGACTGGTTGTAAAGAAAAGCTCACAAAAACGTGTTTACCCACCCTCATTCACACCGCCCACTCCCTTGTGTGTCTGTGTGTGTGTGTCTTAAGCTCCTCGTCCGTGTGTGAGCTTCACCTTAATTTGTTTTACCCTTCACCCATTCCCTAAGCATTCTGAATAAATGCATGTCAAGGGCATGTGATAAATGGGAAACGTTGTGTGACTAGCACAAAACAATGTGCACACAGTAAACACTAGCAAATATAGACCCAAATTGAACCTATAAGAAAGCATAATCTATTTAGATACTTTTCTTCTTCTTTTTCATAATTGGAAAAATACTGAAGATTTTTTTCACAGTTATTGTTTTATTGCTGTCTTTGACAAAAGTGACACAGTCGTCACACAGATAGAAGTACAGGAACACAAACAACAACAAAAAAAGCACACACAAAACACACTTGTCATGTCATAGAAACAAGAAACGTTTTACATATATTCGACTAAATAAGCTTCAAAGGTCTTTTCCCCGTGTATCGTTGTAGGACTACACCCCCCACAGTGCATTGCGCTTCCAACATGGCGGCCCCCGTAACCGTCTGACATCTGCGGGAAAAAGACAACAACAAACTGAGAGGGAAGGTGACAAAGTATCGTGTGGCGAGTGGATGACAGTTCAGACCGGAGGATGAAGCTGCTGCTGTCGGTGTGGACGCGGCTCCACAGACCTCCCGCCCTCACCGGCGCTCGGCTCGGCTCCGGGGCCCGCGGCGGTCCGCTAGCTGCCGGGGACGAGGCTCTGATCCGGGGCTCCAGCCCGGAGCTGCTGCGGGCTCTCGGCTCGCAGGTGGAGGTGAAGACGGCCTTCATCAGCGAGGAGGAGGAGGCGGCTCTGCTGGGGGAGCTGGAGCCCGGACTCCGGAAGAAACGATACGAGTTCAGCCACTGGGACGATGTGAGTTAGATCACACAAGGGCAGGCTAAAGGCAACTGGCGTTCCTCACCTGTGTGCGTGGTCAAGCTTTTGTTCCCTTGTTACAAATAGCACCTTGCTCAACGACCCTTCGGTATGCGGAATGAGGGAGACGGGGATCGAACCGACCAGTTGTCGGTCGGACGATCCTGAGCCACAGCCGCCAAATTAGAGGCATCATGGAAATACAGAAAAGATGAATTCCACAAAAAATAAATCAGTTACAGTTAGTTGGTGACAAAGAAAGGTAACAAATTAAACTACATATAACAAGAAATGAAAGAATAATAAGAAATGATTAATTGTTCCATTTAGTAAAAGGCAGGAAAGTTTCCAGCTCTCTAGTGACATCGTGCATTAAACCATTTCAAGCTCACAAGCAGACTGTGCTCTGTAACAGGTGAAAGAGAATAGGAATGTTCTACTAGCAACTTGTGTGAACATCACAATTGGAGTAATGTGTTCCTGGCAGCTTGTTATGATCCAGAGGCCTTTATACCCTGCAGTGAAGGAACACATGCACTTGCACTGCTGCGAAGATAGTGAGAGTGACGCTGACTTCATTTGTGCTTTGTTCACTTACCCACATTCAGGCTATTCACGGCTACCGGGAGACTGAGCGCCTGAAGTGGGGGGACGGGTGCGAGGAGGTCTTGAGTCGTGTCCGGTCCGTTGCGTTTCCCGAGGGCTCTTCGCTCCTCGGGCCCGTTCACGTTCTGGATCTGGACAAGACTGGCTACATCAAGCCGCACATCGACAGCGTCAAGGTGGAGTTCCCTTTTCTTTTCTCTGTATGCGCAGAGCCGTATGTAAGGTGGCTTGATGATCGACCTGGATGAAGCATCATTTCCAGACAAGAAAACTTTTTTACATGGGCAGAAAAGCTTTAAATAACGACTTCTGTGTGGAACAAGCTATAATGCCAACTTTGTTCTTACTGGGATTTCGTCCGTCCATCTTCTAAATTCTCAGTTTTGCGGCAGCACCATTGCTGGGTTGAGTCTCCTGTCGGACAGCATCATGCGTTTGGTGAGGGAGGACGCCAAGGACCATTGGCTGGACCTTCTGTTGCCCCGACGATCACTCTATATACTGAGGTAGAGTAAACTATATTCGGATGTTATTTGATACGAACTGTTTTACCTCATGTGCATTAAATATGAAGTGCACGGCAGTTGTTTAATATTTTGAGGTACAGCTTTAAGGAGAGCAGGGATGTTTATGATGCTCTCTTGACGTCCTTCCAGGGACCAGGCCCGATTTAGCTTCACTCATGAGATCCTGAAAGATGAGGAGTCTGTGTTCGATGGAGAGAGAGTTCCTCGGCAGCGTCGCATCTCAGTCATCTGTCGAAACCTTCCGGACTGATGCCCACACTGACTCGACTTGGACGTTCAGAACGGAGCATTACTTGAATTTAAAGGAACTGTGTCACTGGTCTCAATCTTAAAAGAAATAAGAAAAAAAACCTGTTCTAAAGTTTGCTCTAGAGTGAAGTATTTATTTTGATATATAAACTGAGCTAACACACAGAGAGTGGCTCTGAAGAGGTATGTTACGCACAGGGGGCATAAAATCTGACTGTCTACAGATTTTGATCTTTAATAATACATTTTCACAGGCATGTGAATGTGAGCATACTTAATGGATGCTATTTGGATGAATTTATTCAAAAAAGTATATTAAGTTCCAATATTTTGGAACATGGGCCGTTTTTGGCCCCAATGATTCTTTATATTTTGAATATTAAGTATGGTTGAACACATCTGTTGAAAATATGAACTAACTAAGCAAAAAAAACTATCCTATAATAAAGTATCACATAAAAGATCCATAAGGGTACATCTAAGTATTTACATTTTTATTTTATTTATTCAGTAATTAACTTATCCTCTACAGAAGCGTATTGCATTCTACTTTTTTTTTACTTTGAAAGCAGAGTTCCTGTATAGAAGTGGACTTCCTGTTATGAATCTGTAACATCACAAAGGAAAAGTTTTATGTTTATCGACCCGCTGAAGAGACCTCCTGACAGTATAAGAGAACAAAACGCTCGGCTACATTAGTCTTTTGTACTTCACTGTTATTTATACAGAAGGAGAGACTGACCGTTTCAAATAGTTTTAGGTGGAAGATCATGCAAATAAAGAAAATACATTTACACTTTGCACATTAAAGGTGAATGATTTTCCAATCTATAAACAGCTTCGATTGGAAATCACTGAAAACGTGTTATAAATGAAAATTTAACATTTTAATCTATTTCTGGATTTTATTTGACAGTTAGGGATGACGTGCAGCAGCTTTTAAAAAAAATCTGTTCAGTACCTCTCTGTTGAAAACACTTCAGCGTACTGTGTTCAACATAATTTTATTACACCAAGGCCTAACAGTCCAATCAAGATTTCACCAAATTGCACACACTCACAGATGTTATGGATTTTTTTAGGGACACTGTGTTCTCTCCCCTCTCTAAGGCAGAGAGTATGTGGATGTCATGTCTTGGCAAGTGTGAGAGCTTGGGCAAAGTCCACAGATATGAGACGGCATGAGCAGGAAATACTGTCTCCAGAAATAAAAAACACATTTGATTGTTTAGGAACTAGCAGAGCCATAGACTAAATGATCTGTACGGGTTTGAAGTGTGACTGCAGTAAAGCAGACTTCAGAATATGAGAGGACATCCTGCACAGTTCTTATATTGATGGATTCAGATTTTTCTCCTCGGCCCAGCTTCAATAAATATTCCAACAAAAGACATCAGAGGGCTCCTGAACACTTTCTTCACTGATGAGTTGAACACTGACCAGGACTTTTTCCACAGCAATAGATTGCTACTGATCTCTCCATCAGTTTGAGGTCCCTTGACCTGAAAACGTTGAAGACCCCTGAGTTAAACAGTTTCATACACACCTCAGTTCAATTTTCTTTTTTGTGAAATCATGTCCATGGGCCTTCATGACATTTGTAGAAACCATACTATAAAAACAATGGCTAAGAAGCCCAATTAATTTCTGTTTGATTTAAAAAGAAAAGAAAAAAGTTTTATTCAACCATACAATGGCTAAGAAGCCTGAATTCTGTTTAGGATGAATGTTCCATAGGGAATAGCAAAGAGAACTGCTAAAGAACTGCTGAGTTGCAGCACCATTGTTTTGTTTATTTATGAATAAAAAAAGAAAACAGGTTAAATGTATATATCTCTCTTTTGTCATAAATCTTTTTGTTCTCAAAAAAATATACCGAGAAAATCGGTAATGTGATTAATTAATTTGATTAAAATTTGTAATCATTTCACAGCCCTAGTTTTAATTATTAATATAAAGCTTGCTTCAAACCAGATGCATGTCACAAATTGTTGACAATGCAAAACTGCTTTGCTTAGTTCTTCTGTCAATTACTTTTATTTACAATAACAAGTCACTGTTTATCCATGTGAGAGTAGAAAGATACTAAAAAGCTGGAAGGAGGCAGAGGAGAATAACGCTAGTTTTTCATGTTTGATAGAAATGCTGAAACACTGCAGGGAGAAACACTCCTGATGAACATGAGTAAACCCTGTCCCCTGTTTCCTATTGACAGCAACGATTCATTCATCCATGTTCCTGTCCTGTAGAAAAGTATAATACTGCTATTGCAAGTCTTGCAAGAGGCATGGAGAAGACCAGGCACGTGCACAAAAAAAAACTGCCAAATGCCCGGAGTTGGATACACGCTGAAAGCAGCCTTTCACAAAGCCTCGCCCCATAGAAGTGATATGAAGTGAGTAGTCAGACAGGAAAGACAAGTTCTGTGTGTGAGCTGGACTTATCTATGATCACACCCGCTCCCTGAGCTTTATGAATACATAACTATCCGTTGCACTGCATTTTATCTCTGTTCCATGGCTACGGTATTTGCATGGATCCTACAGCAGCACCCACACTGTCCACTCATTCATTTTCCCTGATGTGTGAAAATCTTTGTGATGCTTATTTTAACTGCATAGAAACTTTGACACATATCACGTGTCACCTTCAATCTGAAATGTTCACCTGTGCTTTGTGCAACTGTCCACACAGATTAACCTGTGTGGACAGGGGCGGGGGGGCGGGGGGGGCGGGGAGCTTAAACTACATCAGTGACAAAAGGTTGATGGACATGATGGGGAAGGTGATTTCTGCTTGGAAATTTTTCTCACTCCTCCTTCAACTCCCGAACACACAGGTAAGGAACACAAAGTCCTTGTGTTAACTGTATAAATTGAGGAAAATATTTATGTAATTATCGGGTTCATCTCCTTTTAGAGAGGACATGAATGTGGTACATTTATGTCGATAAGGTTTTTATTTATTCATAATAATGCAATCTTTTTTTAGTTATGTTTTCTGCGTTTAAGGTCTTTGGGTCTCTGTAAAAGGTCTGGACACAGGTCTCACTCGAATGTAATTTCCTGTGAACACATGTTTAACTGTTTAACACGATTCAGTTTTACAACGTTTGAAGCATATGGAGATATATGAACACTGACCAGAGTTTAAGATAATACTCGGCTACGTAGTGGTCTGAGGGGCAGCATAAAATGGGTAGGAAAAATAATTAAATATTCAGTTTATATATATTTTATAGGGGATTGCTAAACATATTTTTGCCATGTTTGTTGTGGCTTAAAATGTTGTTTGGTAGTTGTCCCAGTTTGCTGCTACTGTCCTTGGGCTAGGCATTTATTTCGGTAATGCTTTGTGGAATCAAAAGGTATAAAAAAAAACTATAAAAGCAGTGATGTGCGTCATTCAAATTCATATGTCTAAACCAAACATGAACCGCAATAAATAAAAGTCAGTTTCATTTATATGAACAACGCTGACTATAAAATATTCACTGCACATAAACCAGGTAGGATGATAAACTTCTTACTTAACATTCTGCGATAAAGGTCCAGCACACAATCAATAAAGAGTTAATATATATTCTGTTGTGGATTACTAAACATATTTTGGCATGTTTTTTGTGATTTACAATGTTGTTTGGTTGTTGTCCCAGTTTGCTGCTAATGTTGTTGGGCTAGTCATGAGATTACATTACATGTCATTTAGCAGCTGCTTTTGTCCAAAGCGACTTACATTTTTAGTACACTCAACATTTTATGAGGGGCCATTTCGGGGTTCAGTATCTTGCCAAGGACACTTCGGCATGCAGATGGGGAAAAGTGGGGTTTGAACCGGCATCCTTCTTGTTGGAGAGCACCCACTCTACCCCCTAGGCCACAACGCCCTGGAGATAAAAGCATAAAGTTCATTTTATTGCAGTAATGCTTTGTGGAATCAAAAGGTAATAATAAAAGTATAAAGGCAGCCATGTTAATCATTCAAATTAATATGTATGTATACCAAACATGAACTGCAATAAAGAAAAATCTGTTTAATTTTTATGAACAACACTGAATATAAAATATTGACTGCACATAAACCAGGTAGAATGATAAACTTCTTACTTAACGTTCTGCATTAAAGGTCCAGCACACAAACATAAACAGTTAATATATATTCTGTTGTGGATTACTAAACATATTTTGGCATGTTTGTTGTGGTTTAAAATGTTGTTTGGTAGTTGTCCCAGTTGGCTGCCACTGTTGTTGGGCTAGTCATGAGATCTTCAATTGAATGACTCTATGCCCGGGGCTATGTCAAAAAAGTACATAGCTGAGTTGAGGTTAACAAGATCATACCAATGTAATTTTCAAAAGCTTCAAAGTACAATCATTTCAAACTTACATCTGTTTGCAAAAGTTATTCCTGCTAGAACAAAAATGAAAAACCCGTATTGCAAGTCAGCCGATTTGGCTCACAGATGATCAGTGACTGGCTGGGAAAAAACACAGGTATCCCTTCCACAAACAATTAAGTCCAAAATTCTCAGTAAAATAATTTGTTGTGCATTCATTAGCCTACATAAATTAGAAAATTAACATGCATAGTGGATCACAATACATATTTGTGAAATGAGCTCTTCTGTTTTAAGTTCTTTATAAACATTATTCTAAGCCAAACTATCGGTTTGCCAAGCGTAGAGAAGCCTCCGACACTGGATAGGTGGGATGTTGGCAGGGAGCTCCTCCTCTTTGATGAACTGCAGGTCAGATTTGGATTCCACCATTGTTTAGTAACTGCAAACAATAGCATTGTCTGGCTTTGACCCCTTCAGTCAGATAGTCTTGCATAGCATGGATCTGCAATGAGGACATTTTGGTCTAAAAATGTTCCACAGCAAAGGAAAACCTTCAGAATTGAGGGGACTCACTAGGTTTAACTTGTCTTGCTCATCGCTCCTCTACTCCTCAGACCCCTAAAGACAGTGAAGATATAGACGATGGCCTCAGAGAGCAACATACAGCCAAAACGTGTCCTGGTGACCGGTGCATCAGGGCTGATCGGCAAAGCCATCGAGCATGTGGTGCTAAATGAAGGTGGAAAACTTGAGGGAGAAGAGTGGTTCTTCATCTCTACTAAGGATGGAGATCTGAGGTAAGTAACTTTCTCAGATTTACCCATTCACTCATTCTCTGACTCAGTCTGTCAATCACTGACTCATGCGCAAAATATGTTTTGTCTGAGACACACCTTGGATTCGTTCCATGCAGAACCTGAACTGCAAGTTAGATGGTCATGGTAATAGATAAGTTCCATGGAAGAGCACAGGTGACAAGGAAATGGTGATAAATCATTTCTTTAAACAAAATTTTGAAAAACACATGCATTAATGCATTTATTTAGAAATTAATTAAAGAATCAATAAATGAATAGACTATGTTATAAAATTGATAATTATTACATTCGATATTTTAATGGAAAATGAGAAAGAATTATACAAATAACCGTGACACTTGTTCACAGGGATGTCTCATCTGTGGATCATACATGTACACATACAGTTAACCCATACATGTGTTTGTTTTCTCTCATGTGTAGACTATTTTTGAATGTCACGTTATTCATCTAAAAGTAAGTGATTCGTTCCATGCAGAACCTGAACTGCAAGTTAGACGGTCATGGTAATAGATAAGTTCCATGGAAGAGCACAGGTGACAAGGAAATGGTGATAAATCATTTCTTTAAACAAAATTTTGAAAAACACATGCATTAATGCATTTATTTAGAAATTAATTAAAGAATCAATAAATGAATAGACTATGTTATAAAATTGATAATTATTACATTCGATATTTTAATGGAAAATGAGAAAGAATTATACAAATAACCGTGACACTTGTTCACAGGGATGTCTCATCTGTGGATCATACATGTACACATACAGTTAACCCATACATGTGTTTGTTTTCTCTCATGTGTAGACTATTTTTTAATGTCACGTTATTCATCTAAAAGTAAGTGATTCGTTCCATGCAGAACCTGAACTGCAAGTTAGACGGTCATGGTAATAGATAAGTTCCATGGAAGAGCACAGGTGACAAGGAAATGGTGATAAATCATTTCTTTAAACAAAATTTTGAAAAACACATGCATTAATGCATTTATTTAGAAATTAATTAAAGAATCAATAAATGAATAGACTATGTTATAAAATTGATAATTATTACATTCGATATTTTAATGGAAAATGAGAAAGAATTATACAAATAACCGTGACACTTGTTCACAGGGATGTCTCATCTGTGGATCATACATGTACACATACAGTTAACCCTTACATGTGTTTGTTTTCTCTCATGTGTAGACTATTTTTTAATGTCACGTTATTCATCTAAAAGTAAGTGATTCGTTCCATGCAGAACCTGAACTGCAAGTTAGACGGTCATGGTAATAGATAAGTTCCATGGAAGAGCACAGGTGACAAGGAAATGGTGATAAATCATTTCTTTAAACAAAATTTTGAAAAACACATGCATTAATGCATTTATTTAGAAATTAATTAAAGAATCAATAAATGAATAGACTATGTTATAAAATTGATAATTATTACATTCGATATTTTAATGGAAAATGAGAAAGAATTATACAAATAACCGTGACACTTGTTCACAGGGATGTCTCATCTGTGGATCATACATGTACACATACAGTTAACCCATACATGTGTTTGTTTTCTCTCATGTGTAGACTATTTTTGAATGTCACGTTATTCATCTAAAAGTAAGTGATTCGTTCCATGCAGAACCTGAACTGCAAGTTAGACGGTCATGGTAATAGATAAGTTCCATGGAAGAGCACAGGTGACAAGGAAATGGTGATAAATCATTTCTTTAAACAAAATTTTGAAAAACACATGCATTAATGCATTTATTTAGAAATTAATTAAAGAATCAATAAATGAATAGACTATGTTATAAAATTGATAATTATTACATTCGATATTTTAATGGAAAATGAGAAAGAATTATACAAATAACCGTGACACTTGTTCACAGGGATGTCTCATCTGTGGATCATACATGTACACATACAGTTAACCCATACATGTGTTTGTTTTCTCTCATGTGTAGACTATTTTTTAATGTCACGTTATTCATCTAAAAAGTAATAGAATCCCATAGGAACTGATTTGGTGCAATAGAATAATTATTATTCCCAGTTTTGTTGATGGAGGTCGATAGAGGCTTTGCAGGGATCCATGTTAGAGCCTTCAGTCAAACTACCTGTTTTAGATGTAGTAAAGTAAAGTTATAGTTAAAAAATAATACTTTTTTACCAGTATTTGATGCCCTGTTAAAGAGACATTGCCGGGTCTGGCCCTGCTAACGTGGGAAGTTCTCAAACCTTTAATTCCAGGTTGTAGCCAGACTGAAAATAGTTGTGGTGGTTAATCTGTGTAAATCTGAACAGGGATGTTGGAGAGACCAAGGCTGTGTTTGAGAAGCATCGACCCACTCATGTCATCCACCTTGCTGCCAAAGTAGGAGGACTCTTTTTACACTTGAAGGAGAACCTTCAGTTTCTGGTGAGATAATGTTGAAAGTAGGATACAACGACTAATCCCATTCGTCCAAAAGTGCAAAGTGTTGCAGCAGAGTGTGATGGTCAGTCACTGACGGTCTGACACCTTCACAGAGGGAAAACGTCAAGATCGATGACAATGTACTGCACACAGCCCATGAAATGGACGTCACCAAAGTCGTGTCCTGCTTGTCAAATTGTATCTTCCCTGACAAAATTACATATCCCATCGACGAGACCATGGTGAGCTTCTTTAATGCTGTAGTGATTCTCTCAATGACACCAAACCCTGACTGAACTTTTTAAGGTGAATAAAACTGGTGTAACTTGATCTTTACTGTGATTCTCTATTCTTCAAGGTCCACGAGGGGCCACCCCATCAGTCCAACTATGGATACGCATATGCTAAAAGAATGATCGACATTCGAAACAGGTAAGCAGTGTAGACAGGGGTGTGTTCTGAAAATGCATCTGACTACAGATTCCTTTGTTGCTTTTATTTATCCTGTGGTGTAGCAACAGGACAAGCTGAAGAAGGCCAACTGCACTAATCAAAATGTCTCATTGTCTGTAATACAATGAGCTGCAGGTGCACATATACCACTAACTGCTCTCTTTTCAGACCAGTTCACTACCTGACCTAATGTCTGTCCTGAAGTTGAGAGCTTCAACTGAACTTAGTCTGATCCTTTGTGTGTGATCCTTTGTGTGTGTGTGTGTGTGTGTGTGTGTGTGTGTGTGTGTGTGTGTGTGTGTTGACAGGGCATACTCCCAGCAGCATGGATGCTGTTTCACATCTGTTATCCCGACCAACGTGTTCGGGCCCCATGACAACTTCACTGCAGAAAATGGCCATGTGCTGTCAGCCGTCATTGGCAAGACGTACAAAGCCAAACGTGAGAAAAACTCGCTCGCACTGATCCCTCGATGATTCCCACACACAGACTCCAAGCAGTTACAGAGTGGGTTTTCTCCTCTGTCTCTCACAGTGAATGGAACTCAGATGAACATGTGTGGCTCTGGAAAGGCTCGTAGGCAGTTCATCTATTCTCTGGTAAAGTATCTGCGCGCTGGAACCTGCGTGTGAATGAGCAGTACATGTTTTAAATGGCAACTTAGAAAATCGTGTGACACAGTGAACACACTTCAACATGTTAAATGAGAAAGTTCCATTGTTTGTGTTTATTCACAGGACATGGCTCGGGTAATCATTTGGGTCATGAGAGAATATAAAGAGATCGAGCCTCTTATCATCTCTGGTGAGCACAGCGCTGCCCTCACCCTTCATTTGGGTGATGTGCACATTGTTAATATCCTGTGTGATAAAACACAAGTAGGAATTTAGTTAGTTATTCATTTTTCACTGCTTGTTTCATTTCAGTGGGGGCGGAGGAGGAGATCTCCATAAAAGAGGCCGTCCAGATGGTAGCAGAGTGTTTGGACTTCAAAGGCAAAATCGAGGTATCTTTCAAACATTAATCTCCAGCATCTGTCCCTAGTGGCTGGCTTCATTATGACGCATGACTCGATGACTGAAATTATTAGCGAATGAACTAAACATGTGTTGCTGTGGAACTATAAATGGAGCCAGACTATACTGCAGCCTGTTAAGATCAAAACAGCCACAATGACCATCTTGGTTCCCCTTTACTCCTCCCACCAGTACGACAACACCATGTCCGACGGCCAATTGAGGAAAACAGCCAGCATCGCCAAACTGAGAGGCTACCTTCCTGACTTCGCCTTCACACCTGTTAAAGAAGGTCAGAGTCCATTGTGCTGTGCATCATGGCGATGAAATAGATAGTGTGGCAGCAGGACAAATCCATGAGCACATGTTGATTTGTGTAAACTTTATTTATCCAAGTGATGGTAATCTTATCTTATTTCTGTCTTTCCAGCCATAAAGATGACCTGCGACTGGTTCGTGGAAAACTACGACACTGCCAAAAAATGAAAGTGTACACGTTTCATAAATATCGAATAATGTGTTTCTTTCTAAACCAATTATTTTGATTTTCAAATTTTTTAGGTTTTCTTTTTGGATCATATGACAATTAGGGGTGGGTGACATCATTTATTGTAACCTTAAGGTCATTCTATCCCTGATCTAAGCAATAAAGAATGTTTAAAAAAAATGCTGTTGTTTGTATTTAATGTTGAATAAACTATAATTATCAGAACACAGATAAACAGTATAATGATGTGCAGTTCTGGAGAGAGACGCCCACAACCCATTGGTCTGTAGTGTGGGCGGAGCTGTGTGCCCTGATGACAGTTCAAGTGGCGTGGGCTATTTGCATATTTCCTAAATATTTAGCTTTACATTAACATTTAACATTTAGATTTACCATAAACAATTCGATTTGACATTTCTTATTTATTTTTAACATTTACATTTAGATGGAAGATACATTTAGATGAAACATTTACATTCATATTTAACATTTAGATATAATACTAACGTTTACATATTGATATAATATTTAACTTTCAACTTATATATAACATAAACTTCGATCTTGAATATGAGGACAATTTGCTAAATGTGAGCTAAATATTTGAAGTATATAAAACATTGTTTATTCATATTTACATTTGGAACCCCATAGAAGGAAACTCAAGATACTGTCAAGTTAGGCAATAGCAGGCAAATTTATTTGTAAAGGGCAAGTTTAAAGGTTCCTTCTCACGTTTGTCAGCTGCTGCCTTAAAAGCACAAGTCCTGTTTCTTCTTCATTTGTATTCGCAGGGATTTGTTAGATATTTACATGAAACCTTCTCCATCAAGTCACAGTTTTACAAGACAAAACTGCCCACGTGCACGCTGTCTCCTGAGGCGCTTCACTATTTGTATCCCAGTTAAAAACAACAGATTGGTGCATTTGATTCCACTGAGCTCATATGCTTTACTCTTATATTACACCCCCCCTAACTCATCATGCTATGACACGTAACTGTTTTTTTGGTTTAAGATTTTTCGTTTGTTATTTAGTTTGACAAAGTCAGTTGGGAGACTGATGACTGAAGTTCCTTTTTGTCCAGGGGAATACCTAAGTATTGTAAAAATGTTCAACAAAACATAACGTAATGTAACACAACATAATACAACACAAATAAAATATGACACAGCATAACAGAAATATAAAATGACGCAACACAAAATCACTTAACATTACTCAAATGCAACGCAACATACCACAAACAAAAAATGATATAACATAACACAATTAAAAAATGACATGACACAAAACATATACATGGCACAACACAACATATCATAACATGACACTAAGATAAGACAATATAAGATAAAGCATTAGCTCTGTTCCGGTATTCAACCATTTCATTTTCAGTCCTTTTTGAGTTGCACAGATTGCAGTGCAGTGAGCACTCTCCCCTCCTCACGTCTTGACAGGAGCTTTTTTAATCTTAAAGATTTTCCATCGCAAGAAAGTAAATTTGCATTGTTTTTTGCATTGGTGCCAAACCTTGTAAAAACAACGTTTGGCTGCAGTGCAAATTTCTAAAATCTACATGGGGGGTAGCTTTAACAGTCACAAGTGCTGTTTGACTGAGAGCGACCTGCCATGATGAACTGCTGCACCTGCATACTTCTCTTAGGTATGTTTATTCATGTTTTCTATACAGGGGTAAGATAATTAATATTTACCGTATTTTCCTGTTTGATTGGTATCTGGGTAAACAGGATCTGATCTTTGTTTAAGATTATAGCCCACAAGCGATTGTAATATTTGTGTTGTGCGACTCTTTACCATGGTAGCGGAAAAAGTAGGTGAGCCTTTGTATTTGATAAGAACCTTGAACAAGCAATAACCAAAAACAAGATCAGCTGCAGATCCGACCTGTAACTTTGGCCCATAGCTCCTGCAGAGCTGCTTCAGCTCGGCCGTACTTTTCGGACGTCTGGTGTCAAAATGTCTCTTGAGCTCGTCCCACAGCGTCTCAGCTTCAAAAAGACTGATTTTCATGGTTTTTTATTGTCCTGCTGCATCAACCTCTGTTGGGCTTCAGCAGTGAGAGAGCCCCCCTGACTCTGTCCAGTAAGATACACTGGTAAACTTGAGAGCAAATGTATCCCTCAATGATGAAGTTTGCTCCATTTTCTTGTGTTGAGTGTCTTTTATTTGCTCATTTGACTTGACTGCAGGTTTTCTACACTCTGACTCCAGTAGAGTTTAGTTGATGCCGGGGATTCACATTGTTTCTTTTCCACCAATTGATGTTACAATACAGCATAATTAGAAAGATTCATATAGAAATACTGGTAATTCCAAAAATCTAAATTTTCTTACTATTTTCTTGCCTACGTAGTTAATCAAATATTATCCTTTGGTGTAATAAATCTAAATTATTACACTAAATTAAACTACACATCCACTAAGAGACAAACCAGCTCCACAATCCTCTGAATCAGTTTGATCTGCACCTGGATTCAGATTCACATCCAAGCTGAAAAGACAACCACAACATATCAAAATCAGTTTTAGTACATTTGAAAAAAAGTATGCTGTTCTTCCATAAACATTATTTTGAACCACAAAGTGATTTTATATTGTGCAATGTGCTCTTGTAGCCTAATAAATGCTGTTCTCTTGTGTATAAATGGGTTCATACATTTTTCATCTATTCATTTTCCTTTGTAATATTATAAGACAGACATTCTTCTGGTTAATTGTTGGACGTGGACATATGCAAATACATGTTTACGATTTATGATGAGAAGTTCCCTTTTTGAAACCGCTGACATTACTTTGCGGAAACACTTGTTTCCTCTTTGTGCTTCACAGGTTCACTCCTCCCCCTCGCCCACTGCGTCTTTCCTAATGGTATGGCTGATATTTAAATTGTTGTCAGAGTCTGGCTATGGTTGAAATGTTTGTGTTGGTTCCTTTTTAACACTCACACTTTCACCTCCTGCTGTTTCCCTTCAGGTTCTTGTAACGGATACAAGAACATAACTGACCCATGGCGCAATCTATTATTTATATCAAGCACCTTCACTGGCTACCCAAACGACGATGCACTACTTCTCATGAAGTGGTGGCGCTTCACAGGGATTGGTGGAGACAGGATCGTTCATTCATGCGTCACTGGCCCTGCTGGAGGGGCCCAGTATTCTGCTAATTTTCCATTTGCATATCCAACAAATGAATCTGAAACTGCAACACAAGGGACTGCATATGCCAATGTTGGAGGCTGCCATAACTATGCTATCACCATGAATGTGGTGCTCTGTCCTGGAGGATTCTACATCTACAAACCAGACACTCGCCCATATGGCAATTATGGATATATAACCTGTAAGAAATGATTACTCATGGACACTCTTTGCTTTATATTGATCCATGTGCTGCTAACTGCAGTTAACGAGACCTACTTGTCACCATGCATATCATTTGTGTGTTTGTTTGTGTGCGTGCGTGCGTGTGTGTTGACTCTATTTAGATCACTATGAGTGTAAGTCTGACTCCTGCGGACCGCTTGCTAAATGCGTTTCTGGGGGGGGTTGTTCTTGCGTACTCGGGTATGAAATTCCTCCCACACACCTACCCACTGGAGATTCGTACGGTTGTGCTGGTAAGTGCATTTTATTTAATTTGTACTGGAGGGCATGCACTACACTTCCCGTCTGGAACTCCTGTCCTGCAACATTTCTCGACAGACATAGATGAGTGTTTGACGACTGCAGAGCATTGTGGTCCGTCTGCCACTTGTACCAACAACCAAGGATCATTCGTCTGTACCTGTTTGGAAGGATACGCTGCCACAAATACAACAGCACCAGCTGGAATTTCCAACCAATGCCTAGGTACGAAACCCTCTACACCACCTATCTCAACATCTTTCTCTTGAGCTGCTGTGAATTGGTTGTCTTTTTTTCTTTATAGATATTGACGAGTGCCTTGAAAACCCCTGTGGAGACGAGGGGACCTGTACAAACCAACCAGGAACCTTTGTGTGTAAATGCAATAAAGGCTACAAAGTTGTACTCACCGCAAGACCAATTTGCCGAGGTATGTTCACATCACTGTTACACTTAACCGTATATTAGAGAACAATTAATAAAACAACAATCACCAGGCAAATTTGACCTTGTTGACTGGACAGGGTAGCCAATTAGAAACAGTTTTATAACTATTGATCATTGAGTCTTTTCTTTGCCACACACTCCTATATAATATTTGAACTTAGATTTGAACCCATCTGTTCAACACTTAGGCCCCTTTTCCATTGGTCAAAAAACAATTGCAGTGCTTTGGTTTTGGTATAAATCAACATAGACGTGACCCTTGTCCCAACTGTGTTAACTGTTCCCTCCTCAGATATTAACGAATGTTTAAACACAACCATCTGTGGCCCTGATTCTATTTGCACCAACGAACCTGGCACTCATAACTGCAAGTGTAAACTGGGCTATGAACCAACGGACCCAGCGCTGGAGCCCAGCGAGACCAACATCTGTATCGGTATTTGGAGCAGCTGGAAAGACTGCAAAATCCACTGTCAACTTTTTCTTGGTTGTAAGATATGTCGAGAGTCGTACGTGAAATTGTGCGTTTGATTGTTTGATTTTTTAATTGGCAGATGTTGACGAGTGTGTCCAGTTCAATACCATCTGTGGTCCTTATTCCAACTGCTCAAACAACATCGGATCGTATCGCTGTTTCTGCTTCTCTGGTTTTCGGCTGGAAATCAAACCCAAGGAAATAGCCAGCAAATCTAACCCATGCACAGGTGTGTATGTGCGCACACTATAGACCTATTCGACATATGATTTTAGTATCATAGATATTACTTTCATATGTGTGTGTGTGTTTTTTTTCTCTACAGATATAGATGAGTGCTTTGAGACACCAGGAATATGTGGAAAACAAACTACATGCACCAATGTCCCCGGGACCTTCTTTTGCTCTTGTCCCGAGGGATTCTACCCATCAACAGGAATTGTGTGGACGCTGGGTATTTCATATTGTAAAAGTAAGATGTGGATGCAATCGGTTGAAGCTGTAGCAACACACTGACATGTCCTGATGTGTAGAAGAACCCATTTTTCATTTTCTCCTGCACCGACTCAACAGGTATTCAGCGGATTCTAGATGAGATAGACGTCGCAGAGGTAAATATGACGGCAAAGTGACATCGTCATAATAATAACTAGTTTCCCTTTTCCGCAAAAACGCGTGTTTAAGAAAATACTGAATTCAACAAAGAAATAGTTTGGATAGTGGCTCTTTTGTGTTATTATCAGTCAGTAACGTGGATTTAAGTTTAAAGTTAAAGTCATGCACCACACACACATTCTCTAAAACCATCACACTTGTAACATTAGTAGGCAGAGCTGAAAATGTCAGGATATTATGTCGTTAAATGCACAATTGTTATCAAAATTCAGTCATTGTGATTACTATACGTGAACTGTGATACTTTTTAATTTGCTGCAGGGTGAGACCCCAGAAAGAGCTTTTCTTGGCAATATGGATAAACAGCTGAAAAACTATACAGGCATGGTCATACCAGGACCGGTAAGTGGAAAACTCAGTGTTGTTTCCTCTGTAGAAACCTTTAAAAAAGACAAGATTGTAAGTTTAAATTGTTTTCATCAAAGATATAATATGTACGAATTCTTCTAAAAAATGTCTTCAAATGGCCAAACGTATAATGATAATGTTCTTACATCATCCAAAATGTTTCCAACAATGTGAGGATCCCTCTCCCAGGACGGACAGAAGTGCAATAGATGTCAAGTGTAAAGGAGAACATCATCAAGATAAGAGTATTTGCAGCATTGATTAGAATAAACACTTTGTAGCATAATGGAAGGTCAATAAATTGATGGATTATTGTCAGGAATGGCCGAGTATCTGAGGAGAAATATTACATAACAAGCAGTCTTGATGTAATCAGAGTCCATGGTCAGCTGGATAATGATCCACCATCAAAATTGGATGCCACCATAGTCCACAGTCATTGCTCACTGCTGCCATCAGGATCCACCATCAGCTGCCACCTCGATCGTGGTCCACCACCACTATCAGATGCCAGCACGCCACAGAATCCGCCATACTGGATGTGGATGACACTGCATTAACTATGATTCTCCCCCTCTCTCTTGTGCTCCCTCTGCAGACTGTGGCAAACAGCTTCACAGCATCTATGGTACAACAAATAATGTCTTTCACGTTTTTTTATACAAATTTTCGTTCGCAACATCAGCCGGCTGAGTAATTTCTCACAAATATTTGACTTGTTAAAGGAAGTGATAGGTTTTGGATCACATGCCAGGGCATTCAAGATGAGCAGTGCCGGAGATGGGGAGACGGGCAGTATGATGCTGGAAATCTCAGACCGCTTAGTTACCGGGATGGTGGTCCCAGGTCAGAACCAATCCAAGACGAACGTGAGGAGTTCAACTCTGGGTAAGATCCACTCTTCTGACTTGACTGCCGGTCTTTGAAGCGTGTGTACCGGGAGGATTTCCATTCAAGCTGTTGTAACATAAATGTGTGTGTTAGATTTAAGTATTGAAACTATTGGACCCGGAAACAGCCAAGGGGAGAACTCCCTTCTCTCTGCTAATGGGAACACCATGCAGATCGACATGGAAGGTCTCGCCAAAAACAACAATGGTGAGTGAAGGTGCACAATTAAAAATGCTGGGGATAATGAACTGGTTTACCTCACCAGCAATGATGCAGCCATGGATTCTACACGTTAGGTAGAAGCATTATGAAAAAACGACAATAAGCTGATTGACATTTGCCCCGCCTCTTCAGTGACATCACCCCCATGAAGTCATGTGATTTCAGTTACATGATGCCCGTTCTAACTTATAATAAAAATTCCTGTTGACTACATTTAGCTGGAACAGGAAATAAACAGACTGAAGCTTTGTTGTCCCACATTACCCAGATTACTTTTTAAAGTTGACTTCCTTTTTGTAGAATAATTGAAGAAAATCACAACGTGGGGTGTGTAAGTGTTGATATGTCGCGTGTGTATCAATTCCCAGATTCTGCAGCAGTTGCCTTCATGACGCTACAGGGGATGGAGAGTCTCCTCAGTCATCAATACTTTCCCACAGAAAACAGGACAGAGATGTACTCTGACGTGATCACTGCCATCCTGCCCTTGATGAACAACACCAACCTCACCCAGCCCGTCAACTTCACCATCTTTCACAAGAAGGTGCTCTCAGGCTCAGAAATTCTTGTGATTTCACAAATTTAGCATAATCCAAAACCAATATCTATAAATCTCTGTTTGTTCCGACAGATAACTCTTGAGTCTGGTTTGGTTACCTGTGTGTACTGGGAGGACAAAACACAGGAGAGGAAGTCTGTACAGTGGTCAGTCGACGGCTGTGTTGTTGCATACACAAACGAGAACTACACAGTGTGCAGCTGCACCCATCTCTCCACATTTGCCTTGATCCTGCAGATCGCGGAGGTATTTTATCGATTAGTGTGTGAATGTGTATTTGCGAATATGGGCTCCCACACCCAATATCACCCTCGTCACACATATCCTGTGCGCCGTGTGTTTTCAGCCTCCACCACAGGATGACTTCTTAGAGTGGCTGAACCGGGTGTGTGTGATTGTCGGATTGTTCTTCTTTGCGCTCGCCATCCTCACCTTCCTGCTGTGCAGCTGGAACCCCAAGATCAACAACACGGCCCGCCTTCACCTCTGCCTCAACCTCGCCATGTCTCATCTCCTGCTGCTGTGGAACGACGAATACGTTGACCGGGAGGTACAGTGAAATCCAGAAGCAGAAAGTTACCACTCTGAAGGAAGTTGTGTTTGCTTGTTTGTCAATTTGTCAGTGGACAAAAAGTACTGAACCAATGACTACAACATTGGCACACATCCCAAAAGGGCGGGTTAAAGGGTTAACAGGTGCAGATCCAGCATTTGGACGTGAACCTACAAACAAACAAAGACACAGGGGTGAAAACACGGCCTCCTTGGTGAAGGTAACAAACCGTTTCCAGAGGATTCTTATTAATTCTTCCCTGTTTCCACAGCTGGCCTGCACTGTCATGGCCGGCCTGCTCCACTTCCTGATTGTGGCGAGTTTCGTGTGGATGCTGCTGGAGGCCCTGCAGCTCTACCTGCTGGTCATGAGGCTCTCTAAGGTGCAGGTCATCCAGAGTGATGGCCTCCCCAGGCCTCTTCTCTACCTGGTCGGCTACGGGGTCCCCTTTGTCATTGTGGGTACTTCTGCACTCGTGTATTCTGATGGCTATGGTGCGACTCAGGCCAAGGTGTGAGTAGCATGAACAGTGATGCACACGCTGTCGATTGTGAGCTTGTGATTAGGGTTTTGTATTTTAAAATGGATCGTTTGTTGTGTGCTGTGCAATGTGTGTTGTGCAGGTGCTGGCTGTCGCAGGAACGCAGCTTCAACTGGGCTTTGACTGGGCCGGTGATCACCGTCATTTGTGTGAGTCCACTATCTATGTGATTCAATACAAGCAGCTGCAGTGAAGGATCATCGGGCCTCCTCCAAACTCATCTTACTCTTTCCCCCCCTGTTAGTTAAACGGCATCTTGTTCTGTGCTACTTTGTGGAGTCTAAGACCGACCCTGGCCAACATGAAGAGTGACGTCTCTCAGTCTAAAGATACAAGGTCAATATTCATTCTGTCTGTCTAATACAATCACACACATTCTTTTCTTATTTTTACACTGTCTGTATTAGTTGTTCTAATCATATTTTTAATATTTTCCTATTATTGTTTACTGATGCGTATTTCTGACTCTTGCTGTAATATTGCAAATTTCCCCATTGTGGGACTTATAGAGTATCATCTTATCTTATCTTGTCTTGTCTTATCTTATCTTATCTTATCTTATCTTATCTTATCTTATCTTATCTTATCTTATGTTATCTTATGTTATCTTATCTGTTCTTGTCTTGTCTTATCAAGGTATTGCCAATATTGTGCTAAAAGGGTAGTATAAGAGAGTAGACATATTATATATCTAAGCATATCTTAAATTGTGACCATAATCCGCGATCAGCTGCCACCACGATCACGATCCATCATCAGGCATCAAAAGTGACTCTTCATAGTAAAAAGTCGGAGCAGTTGCCAACCGCCCTGCACTCAACTTTGGAATTGTTTTGTTCGCAGGTTGATTGTGTTCAAGATCCTGTCCCAGTTTGTCATCCTGGGCTGCACCTGGATTCTGGGCCTGTACCAGGCGAATCTCTTCTTTCAGGTCCTCTTCATACTCCTCAACTCCCAGCAGGGCACCTTCCTCTTCATCGTCCACTGCCTGCTCAACAAGGAGGTAACATCCCTCTCTCTGTTCCTGTCCACCTGACGTCTGACATGTTTCATACGAGGCAACCACTGACAATGACAGCAATCCGACCAGCCTGCATTCCTTTCACTTGCACGGGCGCACGACTCTGACCAGATTGTATTTCATTGTTTTTTCTATAGGTGAGAGAGGAATACATAAAATGGCTGACTTGTTCTTTCAATAAGCCCAGTGAAGGAGGATCTGTGGTGAGCTTGATTCTGTTTGACGTCCACTATACAAAAACGTCTCTTTGTGAAACTATAATTTCTACGATGTTGCATGGAGGTCACCTGTATGTTAATCATGTATAAATTATATATTTCAACAGAAAGATGCTCCTTCAGTGTCCGAGGACTTCGACAAGGCTGAAGACTAAAGAGGCCAATGGAGATTTAACAGGTTTGACACAAGGAAGATGGAAGACAGAGAAGACAAATGCAAACCTTGCGTGTTTATATGTTGGTTATCCGATGATGAATCTAATACCTGCCGCAACTGTAGTGACTTTATTATTATTGGAATTATCATCCAGCTTTTAGGACCTGCTTATTAAACTGCGACTAGAATATCAAACATGCAGTTATATCCTCATGAAGTAGGCTCTGAATAAATAGTCTGGATTTCCTCACCGTCTCATTTGAATTTGGTTTACATGAGAGCTGGGGCGCTGTGATGTAAATGAGAGAGAATACACTGGCTATCTTGAACCTTGAATTTGTTTTGCAAAATTTGACACTCCTCAGTCTTTTACATAATATTTACCTCTCAGACTTACTCAGAATACACACAAACACATATTGAAGGAATAGATTGGTGTTGGAGTGTCCGCCGACTTTAACTTCTTTATGTATCAAGTGACTCCATCAGACAAACTTCAAATGTATGTAATACTGAACCGCCTTTTTATCATTGTCAACAATATTGTGCAGTCCCCATTTTGGCAGAGGGCCACGTCCCTTATTAATATTTCTTATTTCCTCAGAATAAAAATCTGTTTTCTTTCAAACTTCTTTAAGAATTATAACTCTGTACAGAATAACGAATCCCACAGAGTTTCAGCAGCCTCTTGTGTGATCTCTAAAGAAGTGCATCATTAACATAACAGGTGTGAGCTCAAAATGTGTGAGTCAAATCCAAAACGTGACGTATTTACAGATATTGGTGCAGTTCTCCCTGACAACCACTAGATGACAGCAACTGCATATTTTTCTGGTTTCTGTGACAGCTGTGGGTTCTGGTGTAAAATATGAACAGCTGTAATTGGCTGTGTAAAACAACCAGTGCATAATTTGGATAAATATCAAAGCAGAGCATCTAAAGTTGGTATCCATTACATTTTACCTTGTTTACCAGTGACTATATTTCATTATGTAGTATATATTTCAGCATGCAGATGTGTATTCAAAGATATGTGAACATAATCATAAGTGTGCATAGATGTATGTCATTGTATAGGAGGATAAGTGCACAAAAACAAACACACATGCACACACATATATGTATAAAAAAATGTGATATTGATGTGCAATATCTGAGGAGTTCAGCTGGAACCTAGTGTACTGTATGTAGTCAGGCTGTTCTCATTCAGTTTTCATTGGAGAGACTATGAATAATAATCCACTAGAATTTGTATGATTATGAGCCAGGAGGCTGGAGTCATGTGACCTTCTGGCTGCTCTCTCAGTTACAAAAACAACATAACATACATTTTATTCTAAACAGGGACATTTCATTTAAACCTGTAAATGTGCATTTTATTTCTAATAAACTTTTGTGTGATCTTTAGTTTATTAGTTTTTGCAAATACTTTGATCAGATTTCTGTTGTTGCCATGTGTGCCTCTCTTACTGTTCCTCACACATGTGATCCCAATCCCCTGTGTGTACCGCATGTATCCACACGCTTGTGCACCCACCAGGGGGCGCATTTTATGAGACTGTGTTCCTGTAGTTGTCTTGTGATCCTGCCCTCAGCTCTGTCCAGGCAGGAGGCCTCTGGTGTCACAACCTTATCCTCTTCACAAACAGTCATTTAGTGTAGCAATCCACTTAATAAAAATGATGACAAACGTACAAATCAACTTCCTCGTATGTTTCTGGAATATAATGCAGCATTGAAAACGGTTGAAACCCAGCTAATTCAACATGTGAAGGGCATAACTAATGAGAGATGGACAACTGTGTTTCAAAAAGTGACCTGATAGCACTTATACTATGTCATTACTATGTCGTCATTACAAACATTAGTCTTTCATTTTGTGTTTCTCTGAATTTTGTTTTCCCTCGATAGAAAATGTAGTTTCCTGTGTTTCCTGTGGTTTTGTTAGCACCACAGGCTTCATACATCAGCAGTGCCTGTATTCCCTCCCTGTTTGCCAAAGGATCTCAGAGCATCTCTAACAACCTACACACCAGCAAATTAGTTCCATAAATCAAGAATGTGTGCATCTCTAGCGAGCTGTAGCTGGAGAGAAAATAATGATAATGGTTTGCGAGCGGAGTTGTGTAAGCAAACATTGTCGAGACAGATATTAAAGTCTGTAAAAATGTGAGAGGCACTCGTGCTCACCCGTCTCTAACACTGTATCCAAGCTACAGCTGCCTACGATGGAGGGAGAGAGAGAGAGAGAGGAGGAAGAAGAGCGAGAACAGTGCTCAGGGTTAGCTTCAGTGTCTCTGCCTCTCTTTTCCTCCCAATGCTCCTCTTCTCAATACTACCACTTGGTTACCATGGAAACACACTTGCAGCGCTCGAGTCGTGAGGCCAGACGGCTGAGGTGCCGTGTCTGGTAAACAGTCCTTTGCGATTCCGGGCGGAATTTGTTGGACGCACGTCAGAGTTTGTCAAATTGTGTCGACATCAGACAAAGGTTGTGTGTGCCAGGGAGGTGCGAGGACCCCGGGATGGAGCTGAGACAACAGCCGTGACAACTTTAAACTTTTTTTTGCAGTTCAAGTCGGGGAACATTAGTGAGATAAACCAGGCAACTGACTGCAGTCACGGCCCAACCTGATTATCTACGCACATAAAGGGAAAAGACAGATAATCTATAGCCATTATTAAACATAATTACCCATAATTATGTGTCAAACTGGTGAAATTTGATTGTAGATTGTACTTCACAGTAGAGCAGTGATATTCTTACCTGTTATCATCATTATCATCAGAGGATAAGACTTATTCATTGTGCCCATTGTCTATACGAGGAGGCCTACAGTTAATTCAAACCCTCCTGAGACTCTGAAGGAAAAGCAGTACAGCTAATGTGTGGAGAAATTACTGCGTAAGAAGATAGTTTGATGTAAACCGTATACCACTATCCACTTTGAGACAATCAGTGCAAAAACCTTTGGTTCACTGTTACATGCACAATGGAGCTGCCTTTTCAACCATTGGAATTATGTTAATTAAGAGTAGGTGGGTGCATGAGCCATCTCTCATATGCCAACTGCAATTACAGGCAGAAGACTGATGTGAATTAAACTGATTATTATACTGATGCTCGAAAACCTGAACAAGGTCTCACAGTGATCTGATGCCCTGTACGTACAGTGTGTTTCCCCCTGTAAGGCCCAGTCTTTAGTTTTAAATTCAGATGCTTGATAGTGAGATATAAGCTATAACCATGAGGCGAGTACAATATTGCAGCAATTTTAACCCCTAAACTTGGGAAATGGTTGTGGAATAAAGCCGGGCAGACCTGGACTCACCCAGGAAAGCCTGCATGGATCAGGACAGGGCCACTGAAGAGGTGTTGAGCTTTCAAATGGAGAAGACACTTGAGGAGACTGACTTGACACCAATGCAGTTCCTGAGAAATCAAATCAAACAAATCAAGTAAAAAGAAAGCAAAGAGTGAATGAATACATGTTTCTCTTTTTCCACCATTTCTGTAAGAGAGAGGCGATTGAAAACTGCTGCTCTGTAGAGTGCCCAGCTCCACCCTGTCCCCTTAAACTCAATCAAGCTTCACCAAATTGCACAAACTCAGAGACAT
This sequence comes from Pseudopleuronectes americanus, assembly GCA_038501795.1. Taxonomy (NCBI): domain Eukaryota; kingdom Metazoa; phylum Chordata; class Actinopteri; order Pleuronectiformes; family Pleuronectidae; genus Pseudopleuronectes; species Pseudopleuronectes americanus. The sequence continues at coordinate 4,098,891 of CM076732.1, forward strand.
CCGTTCCCTAAAATGGCCTGAGCTTTCTCCATCAAGATCCATAAACCTTTCTTTGGGGAAAATGGGGAAAATGTCCAATCCGCACCAAAAGTGACTGGATCTTCTCTGAGCCATCTGCTCCAGTTTTTAGTTTTTTTTGTAATCGTGCTTAAAAAGATTCAAACCCCCCAACAAACAAACAGAGAGACAGGAGTGAAAACGTAACCTCCTGAATGGACATAAGGTTATATTTTCATCATAGTAATGCTTAGCCTCAGAAGTGGGATCCAACATGAAAGTCCTTGGCAGTAACTTGAGAATATAAGAGCAGCTATTTATTGTGTGGCTGTCAGGGAAAGTGTCCTTTTGTATCAAAGTGGCTTTGCTTGTGAGAGTAGATATAGAGAGAGAAATCTGAATAGACAGCTGTATGAGGCTGCTGGGAGGATGCAAGCAGACAGGACGGCATCTTCTGGTCCCATCACACAATCTGAAAACTGGCACTTTCTGCTCAGAAAAAAAGAAGAAGTGACGCCTCTGAAATATGAGCTATTTTTCTAAGCTTCATAATGGCCCCTGCGGCTGACAGGGTCTGACAGTGACCAATCACTCTGCCCTGGTGCCTGCCCGACGCAGGAGTCTCAATGGAGCCAGAGGGACAAGATGTTTGGTAAAGACATTCTGATCAATTGCTGTGATTAAACTAGAAGCAAACATTGTGCATCACAAACACTTGATGTGTGTGTGAGTACGTGATGAGGCCTCAGAGTCGTGCCTCTCTTACCCAAACCAGACGTCCTTGAATACCGACAGGCTCCTTCTTTCCACAGGCCGAGACATTCAAAGAGTCAGTCTCTGCAGGACCACGAACATGAATTGATGCTTCAGTAGAATGTAGCATCATACTCATCTAACTAAAGTATGCATTCACACACACACACACACACACACACAGAGACACACACACACACACACACACACACACACACACACACACACACACACACACAGAGACACACACACACACACACACACACACAAACACAAACCATTTCACATCCGATATAGATCACAAACCTTTTCCATGCATTTGACAAAAGAAGTTTCATATCAAACAATCATCAAAAGCTAACAATGTATTAATTTTTTTCTGAATGAGTCATTGATCTCCATGATCTATTTCCCTCTCCGTACAGTATCTTTTTCAAAATCTGTGTTCTACGCTCTTATGTCCCCCCCCCCGCCAGCTCAGCTCTTGCTCACAGCTCAACCCGTCGGCTCGAGGCAGTTAAGTGGATCAAGATGCTCAAAAGGTGAAGAATCTCTCCCTCGCTTCTCTCTCCATCGCTTCTCTTTCCCTTCGCTGTGATTCTCGCCTTCTGCTCTTGTTTTTCTCTTTCGATCGGCTAATTTCCCCGGATTGCTTTCAGCCAATGAACGCAGTCTCGGGTTGTTTGCAGATCAAAACTGAGCAATTTCAGTCTAGACGGGATTATTAGTGCGAGATTTTCTCAATTAGACCTTTGAGACACAGGTCAGTATGATTAGGCTAGGTGCAGTGGTGGAGGAAGTAAGAATACCACGTTAACTGTTTGACTGAAAGTAAAAGTACAGTTGATTCTCGTACTGCAACAGTCTACTACACATTATTCACTATTCCACAGTCTCGAAGTTGCTATTGCAACAACACATCATCAGTAGGGTCAAACTAACCTGTCTCACGATGGTCAAGAACAAATGTATGTTTAATTATAATGTACTTACATCCCACCAAGGGCTATGTGCACTATCGATAGTATTGTGGTTGTGTCCACTAATGCAAAATAATAATGTGGTTCTGCATGAAGACACGCTCATTGTCCATTAATGGCTTAGTGGACACGTTGTATTTCTGGTGCACTATGTCGCCCATAGTGGGTCAAATCACAGGCATTCACACGACAGGTCCCCTCATAGCAGCCACCGGTGTGATAAGCATCATGCCAGGACGAGCCATTGTGCTATTGCTTAACATTAGCGGCACAGATAATGAGAAAATATTAATGAGTCTCTGCAGCGCGGCAGTCTCTCGGAACTAATAGACCTCCACTAACAGAGAGAGAAGACGAAGATGAAGAGGGGGTGAAATAATGGGATGAAATGCACACGTGTGTTTTGCATGTGTCTGGGCTGCGCGTGTTCCTGTGGCTGAGGAAGATGAGGAGATTAGGAAAGAAGCGAGTGAGAAACGAGGAGGGGAAGCGTGTTAATTGAGGATGATCACACCTCCATGTGAAAACAGGCCGAATGAAACCTCCCTGCCGCCCACACAGGCATGCAGAACATCATCAGAGGCCTCATTGGTCCCAAACGGATCTGCTCTGTTTTCCCTCCGGCTGTTTCACAGACAGCTGGAGACCCGTTCACCTCCCGCCCCCTGTCAGCCCGCGCTCAGAACAACTGTAATTCCTCTCATTGTGCGTCGCTGCATGGAGCAGAGAACAATGCCTTGTATTGTGTTTTAAATCCTTTCTTACAGTGCAAGTTTCCCACGAATAATCAGATCATGACTGTCGAGTGGCCATTGTTCATTTCATTAAACAGCTCCTTCCTCCTCCCTTCTTTCTCTCCACCATCTTCTCCTGAGCATCACCTCATTTCTTTGGTTTGAGATTTACAAAAGCGTGTCAGATTGTGGAGGTGAATGTGACAAACATCACGAATGTACATACATCTACGTCATGCTCCGATATACCATATGTCCAACTGTGCAATGTATGTAAGATCAATTATGCAGCGTGAGGTAGCTGCAGGTATCACCACACTAAACAGGCCCAGTTCCATCACACATCCATTGAGTCAGACACCAGTTATTTCGATTCAGATATTTATGTGTTGATCTGCTATTGAAGAGCGATGCAGTAGATGAATTGATTTTCAGGAGATGTTTTGTCACGATATCTAGTTTGATCACCTTGGAACACGGACAAAGAGACGTGGCCATGACATTGTCTACTAATTGCAGCCTCTGGTGAGACAACACGTTTTTTGTATATCCAATGCGATGCTAGTTTCTTTATATATTGGATGAATGGCCGTTTGTTCTCCTATAAACATCTGTTTGTAACCGAGCAACTTTGTGAAACCCACACTTTGGGAAAGCTACAACAGAGCACCGAAGACCAACTAAAGACGATTGTGTCAAACCAATAGCAAGAACTGGGTCAGGTGGCTACCTAACCTAATTTTGCCAATTGTGAGTTTGCCACAAGCATCCACTGGGTTTTCAGCATATAAAGCCCCTCAATGTTCTCCTCATGCCCTGGGTTAGATAGAAGGGCATCAGGGGCATCATCTCGCCTGTGTCCTATGCTGCACTTCATGACTGTTTGGGCTTCATGGTGCCCCGAGCCACATTTCAGAGGTTGACGACCAAGGGCCTGTCATGTACAGAGGCAATCTCTGTACATGATCAGAAACTAACATGCAGATTTGATTAATTATAAATAATTGTGAAAATATTAATATAGCATATATATATATATATATTTTGTTTTACAATACATCAGTTCAGGATAGTTGTTATTCAACCTACAGGTATTTACTCCACTGAAAACGAAGCCTGGTGTATGGGCAGATGCTCACTGCAGTTCAACTATATTACTATACGCAGAGGTCTGTGCATCCTCTACCTCTCTCTCTCTCTCTCTCTCTCTCTCTCTCTCTCTCTCTCTCTCTCTCTCTCTCTCTCTCCCCCTCTCTCTCGCTCTCTCTCAGTCATCGTCTCCCGCCGTGCTGCTGCTGAGCCTGCGACGTTCGCTGTGGATGAAAAAAAAATATATTCCGCTTTGCTTCAGCCAAAAGACGCATGATTTAGGAAGGGAAATCCGCTAAGGTACAGTATTGAAATGTACTATTTTCTACATGTTACTTTTACTGTGATTGTTATTGCATGGGGTCTTGGTGTGATACATGAAATGCGATGGATGCAGGGACGGCAGACCGAGCATGCACCTGCACTACAGACTCCGAGGCTCTGCTGGGCTGAGTCCTCTTGGTGCAACAGAGGCTCATATGGTGGATTCCTACAGGGGCATGAGATCCTGTTTTCTCCTTTAGGGGTTTGACTGATCTGCGATTTTTTTAGGAGATGTGCATTGCTGAATAGCTTCCTGCTATCAGTCTGCATTCTCCTCTTTTTCTTACAGTTGTTGCTGTACACCACAGCGCGACGTTCCAGCGCGTTTGGGTTGTAATTCTTAGCAGATGTGGATCAGATATGTTGCCGTAGATCTAAAGTGTCACGTGAAGTCCCGTTGGTGTTTATGCTGCGTTCTGCGGGGAAAGAGGACGACCGGAGAACGCGCCATGGACAGATGTGCGAGAAGGGATTTAGTATCGAGGGAGGAATCACGCAGGCAGGGGATAAAGCCGGGGATGCTTGTGTGTGCGTGCGAGCGTGCGTTCAACTGTGTGCGTGTGTGCGTGCGTGTATGTGAGTGTGTATTCTGATCGTGTGGTTTTTGAAGGGTGTATGGACCAGCTTTCTAGCAGTGTTGATTACCATGTCGCTCACCACCTGCATTGAGAGCTTAGCTGAAAAGATGACTTCAGTTTTCCTGTGCGTGCGTGTGCTAGAGAGAGAGAGAGAGAGAGAGAGAGAGAGAGAGAGAGAGAGAGAGAGAGAGAGAGAGAGAGAGAGAGAGCAGCAACAGTGTCCGACTACTGACCGATATGGACCACACGCAGATTCCTTCGCCCACACATTTAGGGAAAGCCGCGCACGGGACAACACGCACCACCGAACAACATGTTGAATAATAATCTGTCCCCACGTTGGTTTGCTGAGCATCTGCGCCCAGTCGAATCCTCGTGCGGGTCCATGGACTCCCAGTGAATCCGCGTCCTGAGACGCAGCGCGCGGCACCGTGCACCGCGCGTCGTGCTGACCATGCGTAAAAACGGGGCTTTGGGATCCCGTGAGCTCCACACGTTGGAGAGAGAGAGAGAGAGAGAGTGGAGGGTCCTACGATGTGATAAGTGTTTGCTCGAGCGTGATGTGCGTTAATCTAAATCCAGGCAACGTGTTCCTGCTCACAGAGGTGATTGGGGAATAACAACAGCAGGTATTAATAGAGGAAGCAGGAGGTCTGGATGTGGGTGTTGTTTTTTTTAAAGCATAATTTAGTCTTAAAAATAATTATACTAATATCATATTGCACATGCAAAATAGTATAAAATTATAAACAAAATATATGAAAATTACAAGTTATAACGTGTATATAAGCTAATATAACATAAATTAAGATAAGATGAGAAACACTTCATTGATGCCATGTCAAGGAACACACAATAGTCAGAAAGAGCTAGACAAGAAAGTACAAACAGGCAATAGAATAAAAATAAATGAAAATACATAATTCACCTTTTATATAGTTTGTATGGATATGCACTTGAGTAAAGTGCAGTGGCACAGACTGATTGCAAGAGGTGGTCTACTGTATTTGTGTATTAGTACTTGGATGGGTATAAATTCACCATTTTGTACTAAATAGATATTTATATAATAAATATATAGATGAAATCCAATAGGTTTCATTACTTTAACTCGGTTTGTATTTATACAGAAACCGGTTACTGCCAAATGATGCTGGTGTTAAACTGAAGTGTATGGATCCCAGTAAGACAGCAGTGTTTCTTAAGTCACAGGCTGATCAATAGTTAATAAGCGCTGCATCAGGTGGGGCTCAAAACGACAGAGGGGTATATCAGTTTGATAAGTAGGTGGGGTCCTTGATATGCAGTGTAGTAAATTTGCTTTCACTCCAATCAATAAGGAAAACCTCTTCGAGCGCCTTCACCATCCCTGCCTAGGCCGGGGCCCCATCGATCATAGGACACACCCACTCCAGTTAAGGGGGGAAACCCATAAGGAATACATGCCAGGCTATTTTACGCCCCTTCCGTATTCCCCCTCTTTTATTACACACCTTTGGTTTTCACACATGGGTGTATTATATCTCCTCACACTGCATTCATTTGTCCTGTTCTACTTATCTCCCCACATCCATTTGCTCCTGATGGCGATGATACCTGATGTTGGCCTTGGAGGAATAATGAGCAGTCCCCAATCAATTGCAATCACAGCTCAGTGGTGTACCGGCAAAAAACGGGGAGCGGATAATCAGTAGGGGCGGCAGGCCTAGGGAGCCCTGAATAATGACCACCCACAAACCGTACCCGGTGCCTTGTCGCTGTGTAATCTTCAGTTTATCAGATCACTATAGAACTATGTCCTCCATGGTTCAGGGGATCCATAGCGCTGTGTGTTGTGATGGATGTCACACTTGAAGTAACCTGAAGTGCAATTTTCATCCTGCTTTCTTACCTCATGTGAAATTTAAGGCATGGAAAGTGATTATGTGGATTTCACTTGAGTGCTTGAAATCCAGCAAAAGGAAAGATAACAATAGTGTCAATGGGGGTGAGAGGGTTTTCTATTTACAATGATTTCTATAAAACAAGAAAAATCAAAGTGCAGCATGAACTGAATGAACCAAACACTCATTGTACCCTAGGCTGGTACTCTAATTGAAATAAAAGGGCATAAATGGGACAAATGATGTGGCGGTTGCTCTCCACAGAGAGATTGAGATGCCATTTTTCTGATAATTACCTGGGACGAGTGAGAACCGTAGTTAGTGAATAGTTAATAATGGAAGCCATTAGCAGCGTTGTATTCGCTTGACATCAGTTCACTGAGAGGCCGAGACATTTGCTTTCATGGTGACCTAATTAATTCCCCTTTCACCCGGATGGTGTGGACGTGATAGATTGTGTTTAGGGATGTGAAGCTGCGACAGCACACGCTCACACCCCCGAAAAATCTTTAAAGATGTTTTGTATCTGAACCTCAACGCAAAACAAAACACAAAGATGTTTACACACTTATGTGGATTTCCATTTGCATGACAGCACGAGTGCCCTATTGAAAGTCTATACAATGAGATGTAACAGTCACGTAGTGTGTGTTGATGAATAGGGAGGATGAATGGCTGCTCAGCTGATTACATGACAGACAGATTCCCTCTCAGTTACTAAATCACATTGCTCACAATCAACAGCCGACTTTGTTGTGCTGTTGCCGATTGGACACCTCATGCATATGCAACCTTAAAGCAACTATGCAAATTAGCTGAGCACCAGCGGCCCCTGGAGCCACAAGCAGCAAATTAATTATCATGTTTGTCTTGAGTCTCTTAGACGAACCGTAGACTTTATATAAAGATGCTTTTCCGCAGAGATTTAAATATGTAGGACGTGAGTGCTGCCATCTTCTGCTGGTGACATCATTTGGAGACAGAGTCCGAGCTCTAGTGTTGAGCAGCAGTGTCGGGGTTTCACTGACACGCATGCTGGACCAATCGTGAGTCAAACACGTGTCCCACCTGCTAACAGGGCCGGGCAACTGCACACAGCAGCCACCAGGGGGCAATCACTTCACCGTTGGGGGCGCTGACATGTTGTCCATCTTCATATCAAATCTATGGTTGCAGCAGTTTTCATGTAAAGAAAAGAAAGTAGAGGAAGTTTATAATCATGTAAAGCACCTTGTAAACCTGAGTTTATTATTACAATTATTATCATTGCTTGACCGACTGCATAGTGTCTTTTTAACTGATCCCAGTTCAGCATTACTCTTGAACGTGCTCAGCCTGATTCGAGCTGTTTTTAAAACCGCGGGCTCTTACTCAGTTATGCTCTTATTTTGAGAGAGTATACCCGCTCACCAGAGGATACCAAAGAGATTGAATGAGAGAGACTCCGCCCTCTAGATTCCCAGTCAGTGTTCCATCAAAACAAATTCAGAAAAGCTTAAAAAGTCACATTAAAGGCTAAAAAACGTGTGAATCAAATGTAAAGAGAAACTGTCACCGTGCCACTGACAGTCAGGGCCCAGGATCTAAACCTGCCTAGACGGGCTGACAGGCTGACAGGTTGATTGACAAGCCATTTAATAAACTCGTAGAAATGCCACTGATGCTGGATAAGGTTTGTTTACGCACTCAGTGTCAGTTAAATACTCAAGTTTTTATCATTTTAATTCATGCAAATATCCTTTCAATTTACTTCACGGTGAAAAAAATGCTAATGTATATGTCTAATATCTTATACTTGGGTATTTTCAACTCATGCATTATTCATCCTCTTTCCTTTTCCATCCATTCATATTGTACTATTGTACTTATATATATATATATAAGGACATTAAAAGCTAAAAGTCTATACTGTGACCAAAAATATAAAAACCCCTGTGCCAATTTCAGCCCCACACCTTCTTCCCCCGTAGAACTGTTACACTGGTGAGCATTTCAACGTGTGCTTATGCTCCACCTCCCCTGGCCTCCCCTTTCCCAGCCACGCCTCCGAATAGATTGCTGTACCCATCAGGATGGATTATGCACAGATCCTGAGAGGGATAACCCTTGGGAGACATTCACACTTGCTCACTCCTCCACATCACATCTTTGGCCACGGCACACGCTGTGCTCTCTTTCAGCCTACCAGCTGTTGCGGTTGCTCTGGTGCAATCGATCCGACAGTCGTGTTTCACAACAAGCGTCACTCCCTCACTGCCAGGGACATGTGGGAGGTCTCCTCGGGCAAGAGACTTGAGAGACGACAGTTATTTGCTGACTAGGAAACGTGACGGAGACGACAGAGGGCGGGGGATTTCTGCATGCAGTTTCATTAGTTGTACGTTTTGCGTGTTGATGGGGGGGGGGTGCACTTGGATGTGAAGTGGGTGAAGACTGACAGGAAGGGAAACAAGCAACCTGAGGGAAGGAATTAAGAGGAGGAAATCATGACACAGATAAAGACGAAGAAAGGAGAAAAACAATAAATAGGGGGGAATGAAACTTTAATAAACCACAGATCTTCAGTGCCACTTCAACTTTAATAAGAGATGCTGTAGTAGGCACGTTCAGGCACGTGTCACATCTCTCAACCTGGTAATATAATAAAAGGCTGATTAGAAACCACTAGAAACGAATGTAAAATAGTGTTTTCAGCCCAAATTGGGGCCTGAAGTGCTGTTCAGTAGAATAACAGCAGCTCCCTTGATTCACCTGGATTCCACCTCGAAGAACAATTCTCTGTTCACCTCATTCGCATGTTCCTCTTCATCAGCCCATAGTCCTGTGCGGATAGAGACTGGAATCCAAGCATCAACGTCAAGTGAATGTTCAGCTGCCTCCGTGTTGAGGCTAATCATTCAGTGATATTGAATTCATTCCCTCTCAGTTACAGATTCACAACTCTCTGCTCTATGGCTCTAATTGGAGTGACAAAGCAGCTCAGTGTGATATTGACGAAATGTTTTTGACGGGGGGGGAAGACTGTCGGGTGCAGTGATACTTCTCTGTTTGTGGGAAGGTGGCAATGTACTGAAGCGTGAGTGCGTCCATGTCTCCCCTCAGTTAAAATGGAGTGCACGTTGTGTTGTTGGCAGAGGTGTGTGAATATCATACCCATTTAAACACACACATTAACACACACACAGCTTTGCATTCCGTCTGTTACTATTCAGGAAATGTGACTTTCTGGTATATTTAAAAAAACCTGAGGACTTAGTTAAACCCTCAGTCCTTAATGGTTTGAATTTGAATAAGCCTTCTAGCTCTCGGGAGGAGAGATCCACCTCAGCAGGATTGTTTCTGATCATCCAGGCACTGAAAACAGGTTCATTTGATACTTGAGGTTAATTTCTTCCAGTCCTAAAACCATTAACCGGAGTGGTGGACTTCAAAATCACCAAGAATCGAACTCACTAACTCCTTCGCTCATTTCGTTCAGGTCTGTTCGAGAAGTGTGTATTAGACCGGTTGTGTGTTGTACTTCAACATTCAAGAGATTTCCTGATGGTTGAACCCTCAAAGCAGGAGGTTATGTCATGAAAAACAACAAGTGGCATATATACATACACTAATATTTGTATTCATATAGTAATAATGGTTATGCCTGCATTGGCCCTGCACTCTTTCACTCTGTAGATGGAAATTGATGCCATGACGCAAAAAAAGGAACAAAAAAACAAATTGCCACTGTTCTTTAATGGAGCCGAGCATTTGGACGCATTTTCAGATTTAATAATCTCCCGAGGAAGCAGAAGCTTGACATGACTCATACAATATGCAGCTGTTACTGTTAGGAGTGCTATTTTCAGACCGCTACTGCAGCGAACTATCCACTAATACTGAGTGGATTTACTCCTCTTGTCAGTGCACTGCGATATGACATTGTCTTCACCGAAAATAATCATTCCACAATGAATAAAAACAGAGGCAAACGAGGTGAAGATAAATATCTGGGCAGCGTGGGCTGGTTCCCAAAATACAGAACCGTCAGTCGTCTGTGATGATCAGCAGAGTGAGTTCCTCTCAGTTTCAACACACAAAGATTAAAGCGGATAAAAGCGAAAGCAGTTTATTTAATTTGGAATCAGAGAGGAGTTTGATGCGACCTGTATTAATGCGAGCCGTGCACGTTATGTCATGCACTCATTCTTCCCTGTTTAAGGATGCATCTGCTTGGTTTAACGTTTGGTGTGTGTGTGTGCGTGTGTGTGTGTGTTTGTGTTTGTGTGTACTGTATGTGTGTCGAGTAAGGGCACCATCTGCCATCATCTTCGCTTTGTGCCAACCCCCACCCCCCCACCCACCACCCCTGTTAACCCACACCCATGCTCACAGACACACAATCCTTCAGCAGTGCTCCAGTCTGATATCTGATGAAAGGAGGGGAAAAAAGAAAGAAGAAGATCTTGTTGGAGGATCTGTGAGAGCGAGAGAGACAGAACGTGCTGGAGGAAGAGTGGGTGTGATGCGGAGGGCTCTGTCGTTGTTAGAGGATGATGAATAAAATGGAGCAAGATTGAGCAGAAAGGAATGTTGTGGTATTTCTTCTCGAATCGCAGCCTCTGGCGTGTTGCATTCACGTCAGATGAATGCTTACATATTCACACAGACACACACACACACGCACGCACGCGCACAAAATGCAGAAATACAATTACGCACTCATACTGGAACACATGTACAAAGTGGATTTTGGAATAATGCCTTGTTTTTTTCTCAACTGCCCCAGATTCATTTGGCATCTGTGCTGCACACTCATCCCTCTCTCTCTCTCTTGCTCCCTCTCTGTTGTTATCACTCTGCTGTACCTTACGCACACACACACACACACACACACACACACACTCACACTCTCTCTTTGTAGCCCTCCTCTTCAATCTCTCCCTCCTTCCCTCTCTTTATCCATCTTTCCCTCTGTCTCTCTCCCTCTCTTAGTGCCGACTGCTAAGATCTGGGTATAAATATTTTAGCTCTGTCACCCACTCTGCATTTGCACTTTCCCAGAGAGACAGTATCTCTATTCAGCTGGTGTGCGTGTGTGTGCATGTGTGTGTGTCTGTGTGTGTGTGTGTGTGTGTGTGTGCATGTCAAGGCACAGTTTAGCTGGATGCGTATGTGATGGTACGTTCTACTGAAGCATCTGTTTGCCTTGTAGTTTGTGCCGTCGCCAACAGAAACTGGACGTTTGAATGTCTCGGCCTGTGAAGAGAAGGAGCCTGATTTTTATTTAATGATGGCTGGTTTGAGTAATACAGCCACGACTCTGAGGACTCATCACAAATGAAAACACTGCACAGCCGTTTAGTTCTCACACGATGTGAGCGGTGATTTCTTAATCTGTCGTCATGAGTGTGTGCAGGAAAATCCAATCCAAAGGCCTGTGTTGTTCACACGGGGGTCATACAGTCTGTGGAAACTTGGCCTAAGACATAAATACAGATTCGTGATAAAGTCATGGCCGTTCTGTCACGTTGAAATTGGATTTCATGCTAAGTTAGAATCTGTAAATGTGTTCATCTTCCAGAGGGTAGGTCTCTTTTTTTCTATCTGTGCTGGTAGCAAAAGGAATTCATATGCAATGATAAAAAAATAAATACCCAACTGGATTTGGATTTGACAAATGAAATATTGTCAATGTCATTTCATTGCATCAACAGCAGATTATTTCAAACCCTCTCTTGTCCTGCAGCTCTCTCCATCGAGTGATTCTCAGTCTCTCCATCTTCACCTGTGACAAAGGGAATCTTTTGCTTTTGCCGGGTTTCCCAGTTTCCTGTGATACTGGTTGTTCCACTTTCCGCCATTTCCAAAAAACATCTCTCACCCGAACCTGGAGCTCGCAGACCCACACACCTGTTATCAGAAGCTGCTGCCTGCTGACTTTTTAAACCGAGACAGTGTGCAGACGTGTGCACTTTCATTCATATCTAAAAAGCGGTTTATGTTGAGGTTCCTTCAGATGCTCTGCGATGCTCAGACTGCACTGGGAGGAGAGTGAGGAGTCACACAGGCTAAGCTGTAGAAACAAGCCACTGGTTGAGCTAATCAATAGTCAAACAAACGCTGCCTCTCCCCAAGGTCGATAATCATATTTGTTACTGTACAACGGTTATAAACCGGCCGGGGGAAGTTCATTTGTTCTTCTTTTTCATTTTTTTTTACTAGAGTTTTACTGGCGGAGCTGAATCACACAGACACACACACAGCAGGCCCCAAACACAAACAGACCCACACTGTCAAATATGCACACACACATAGACACATGAGATACGCGTGTGTGAGTGCGCACACAGAAACACACACACACACACACACACACACACACTGTCTACACCCCTCGTTGCAGGCCTAGGGATTCAAATGATTTCACAAATGCTCCCACTTAATCCACCAGCCAGGGCGACAAAAGCTTAGACGGGTGTGCGTGAGAGTGTGTGTGTGTGTGTGTGGCACTGTACTGCACCGTGGTTTATTTGAGAAAACATGCACACGTTAAGTAAAAGATTGTGCTTGTTTACTAACTGTACATCAGTCTACACTGCCCACTTAAAGTAAAAATAGTCGTGGAATCGTGAAGGTGGTGTCTGAAAGATTTCTCTTGTCACAATCTCCTTTTTTGTTTTCACTCGACAAAAGAGCGATTGTTATCACTTGTGCGTTTCTGGTTTTTGTTCCCAGGAAGACGCGACTGCATGCACGAGTTTATGAGGACAATAAACACGTCTCCAGACATGTGCATTGCCTGGAGACGCTCCGTGTTTTGTCTGATGTAGTTTATGAATCTGAAACCATTTTCTGTGAATATCACCACTTCATCTCAGTGGACGACCCAAAGACTGGGATCAGCAAACAGCTTAGACCCTCGTTTGAATATCAGTTGAAAGCAAACGATTGAAGTTGAACATTTTATCACTGCAGGAGAACTAACTTGATTGAGGAGAGTATCCCAAGGACAGAAGCTGCACAGCTTGTTTTAATAAGAGACAAACAATTCTAATTAATCATTTCAAAAACTTCACTTTCTGTTTGTTTTGTTGCTTTTCTTGTTTGGTTTCTTTTCCCACACCAGGGCTGCGTTCAGCCCCGACAAAACGTCACAAGGCCATTCTCAGTGTTCTTGGAGGATGAAAATTGGTTTTAATAAATATTCATAAAACACCTTCATTGTAGGACGTGTCTTTTATCATCCTCAACTGATGCTGACACGCGTTTGTTGGAAAACCTTAGAATCCATTGTGTACACTACGTTTTTAACACCGTGGGGTTTATATACAAGTTGCATTAAATATGGTGGAAACATGTTGTTCAACCTGGAAACCGAAGCAAACGGCCGATGTCCTGCGTTTGGATGCTGCAGGGGTTTGACGGAGGCTCTCGTTTCTTTGAAGCCAGTGGACCCACTGGTCTGTGCTGGACTCAGTGCAGCTAATTACTTTTGCCACAGGGGAATTAAGTCATGTAGTCACACTCATGTAATGAGTAACTCTTCTCCCCGGCACATCCCTGCCAACGACACATCACCGGGATGATATCCTTCGGTTTTCTGGGTGAAAACAAAATCGACAAAAACAATTAAACCTGACGGAGCTGTGACATTATCTAAACATTATTCTGACGGCATCCCCGCACCGCAGAGATTTGTTGTTCTCCGTTTGAGGGAGGTAGAGAGAAAGAGAGAGAGAGCGAGAGACAGACGATTATGCAAGTCCCCATTTCTCCCTCTAATCCACTATGCTCTCCCAGGAGTCACTCCAAAACCTACACCTCTCCGCCAAAGGTTTGGTGGCCTGCATTGACTGCGAGTAAAACCTTTTGTTTGATGCTGGCAGGCGGAGCTGACACCATCAACACCGACTGCTCATCTCTGCAGCTCTGGACTCTGAGGAGACAGTCGGATGTGTTTACCCTGCGAAATCATCTGTACTGATGGATGGAGTTAAAAGATCATTTAGGCCAGAATACTTTTTGTGTGTGTGTGTGTGTGTGTTCAGCGTGTGTCAAAAATAATGTGCCCTCAATATATCTAAGACACATCCCCCAGAAAGCATTTTTGTTTAGCGGCGTGCATTTAGATACACACGCTGATCTTCAAAGGTTCCCTCATGGATTTCTCTCTCTCTCTCACACACACACACACACACACACACATACACACACACACACACACACACACACACACACACACCCACACAGCCACACACACGCGTGCACAACGCCACGGTGTCAGTAAATGAGATCTGCGGCAGTTTTTCTTTTTCTCTTGTCACTTTACTTCTATCACCACTTCAATCTCCTTCTCTCACTCTGTGTCTCCCTCACTATCTCCCTCTCTCCCGACTCGCCCGCCTGAAGCCGTGCAGTAGAGAGGCTCGGTGGCAGATTTCGCCTGGCAGTACCGAGGACACATGCGCCTCCGAGGAAAGACAAGAGACAGAAAGACAGATGGGTGGGCGATGGAGATATATACAGTATTTGTTAGAGGCTCGATTTCACTCCTCCCCTCCTTCCCTCCTTTTCGAATCCTTCCTCTCTGTCAGTGGTGTCGTCGAGGCGGAAGCAGTGGGCACGCTGTCAATTTACCACAAACTTACTTTAATCAAATGGTGAAACCTCCACTGACGGTTAGCCCATTTTGTGGGGATGCAAAACTAGTGATGCAGCAAAGAACCGGGTCCGACACAAACCTGAGGCCGCTGCAGCAGAGCTCTCACCTCTAGAGTGATTTTCTATTCTTGACATTAAAATGGTTCCATGCACGTTGGGACTCGTTTCCCCTGAAATGTCTGATTCATGCTTGATTCAGCATGAGGAGCTGTTATCTAACCAAGACTGGCACATTCACCAGATGTGGTTTTTCCTGAAGCTCGGCCGGCACCTGCCTCCCCCCCGCTTTGTGACATCACCTTGTGGTGACTCACACACCTGCTCTCAGAGTGTGAAGCCTCGGTCTCAGTTTCCTGCCTCACAGGCTGTTTATTGCAACATTAAAGGACGGCGTGGTGTGTTTTTCTTAATCACAGCTGCTCCTCATGAACAGGGGTGTATATACAGATAAATGAATGAGGCCTTACGACCCAGGCAGCATAGGGAGGTGGGCCACTTCAGGCTGTGACGTGGCACCTTCGGCCTTCTTGTGGCGAATGTGGCCCAAATATCACAAAAACCTGTGAGCCTTGAATTCTTTACTCTCTGCAAGGTGTAATCTGGATGGGAACCTAAATTGGCCCATGTGGTTAATGTTGAACGTGGATCAAATAGCACAAAACTTATTTGGGCCACCTTTGGCACCTTTGTCTTGCCATGGCTTACTTGTGGCCCAGATCTGTTAAACAGATCAGTGGAACTCCAGGTAACCGTGAGCTGTAACGTGAGACTTTCCTCTAACAGATTTAAACAAACTAGAGATTCAGATATTGCATGCTCATAATTATTTGATGGATTTGGTACAAGGATCATTACCTTTCTGTTTTGTCAGCAATTTTAGGCCAAACTACTGGAAATCTACTATGGATTTGGTCAGATCTTGGAGGGATGCACTTATGATTTTTAAATTATGAAACACAGCCTGTGAATCCATGACATTCATTAATAGAAACTGTATATGGTCTGTTTTATTTCCTGCTTCTTGTCTCGATGACCTCACCGGGATCTTGCAGCACGAGGGATGATAATCGTACGTTTGCATAATCACATACCGAGTGGGAATTGTCCGGATGGAGAGCACACAGCTGACTGGCTTTGTTATTCTTCTCTGTGTCAAGGAGATTTCCTCCTACACGTCGAGCACGGATGGAATTGTACATTTGTATGCGGCCCAAGAAAAGCAATTCAGGCTTAATTAGATATTCTACTCTGCTCGTTCGAAGCAACTAGAAATCGCAAACAATGAGAGCACGAGCTTGAATATCTCTCATCATACGGGCTTTGTATCAAGCTGATAAAGAGATGTTTTAATACAAAGATAGAAACGGAGAGATCGAGACACTCATGCTCATAAAACGTATTTGTCCTAAATTATAAACTTGAGTGCAGCAAAACGTAACAAGACAAGAGATGCAAAACACACAGGAGATATGAAACTTTTCGAATCCACAGTTCATTACAACTTATCTTAAACTCAGCCACACAAGTTCTAATCAGGACAAAAAATATCTGACCACGTACAAACACATTTCCACCCACATATCTCTGAAACCTTTTTTAGATTTTTTTAGGACAGTTTCAATTTCTCCTCCTGGTCGACAGAGCACTTCAAGGCCTGGGCTCAGCAGGACATTTCAAACACACTGTCAGTGCAGCATCCCAGCAGATCTCTCCGGTAACAAGGTTGGAAATCTCCCCCCATACAGCCAGACAGCTTTCTCAGTCTGATGAGGTTGGCTGTCAGTAGTGATGCACCTAAAGAACACAACAGCTTGGCAGCTGATCTCACTGCTTAGTTTAAAAACTTTCTTTAATTCTCACTAAAGCACTTTATGAGCTGTTTTAGCCTGTTTTTATTTAAAGCCAATTAAACCAGATGTTGCTATAGAAATAAATCGGAATTTTAGCCCTGTTGCCTAGCAGCAAAACCGGTTGATACACTGGCCCAACAATGTTTTAATGTGACCATACCAAGCCATTAACCAGCAGTAAAACAATCACACTCTGTCATATGAATAA
>CM076732.1:4866129-4891129 GCA_038501795.1 Pseudopleuronectes americanus
CTGGATAGGAACCTTTCTTCATGGTTGCCCTCTGTCTGTTCACTTGTGTTTCAGTTCTTAAAAAAAATAATCTTCACAGCTGAAGTCCGGTTTCTCAGTGTTGTATCAGAGGAGGCACGTTTGCATCCGTAACGTTTCCAGGTTGTTTCTCCCTTTTTTTTGGAGCGCTCCCCTCTTTTTCTCTCACTTTCTCTCTCTTTCTCTCTCTCTCCTTCTCACTCTCTCTCCTTCTCTTTCTGTCTCTCTTCAGCTGTCCAAACGCACCTGACGCTCGATAGGTAAGAATTAAAAAAAAAGAGTCCAAACTCGCCTCTGGCTGAACTTCCTAAACTGATTTGCCCGTCTTGAAGTCGATCCTCGAGGAGAGAGAGAGGGAGGCAGCGCGCTGGGGGAGTCACACCTGCGCTCCTGACGCACGCCCCGCGCAGGAGCGGGAGTGGTTCACTGTCACTGTGGGACCTTCACGTGGTGCAGCTCGGGAAGTGGGATGAAGGTGGATCTTTATACATGGATCTGTGTGAATGAGATCTGTCATGGGCCAGTGATCTGAAGTGAATATGTAAAACAAATGGATGATTCATGAACTGCACAGCTCAGCCCTCACAGAATGTAATATATTACTTATATGCTCGATATCAAGAGAATGTTTCATGGTGATATATCATTTTTACATACATCCCTTTTAGATATATCACATAATACATATGTTAATAACAAATGTGAAATTTACTTGTATATACATATGGAAAACATGATATATTAAGTTAAACAAAACAACATAAATATGAAACTTCAAGATGCTTATTTACGTTTATAATTTTTAACATACATGTCTATCTTATACAGGCAAGTTTATTGAAAAAAGCATATATAAAAAAATACTACATGTACAATATACAATATTACACGTCACAGGTATGTAATTATGTTCTGTGTATGTGTATTTATTGTATAATTCATCAAGGAACACGTGCATCACCCACACACCCCCATATGTGGATAAACTGTGTGTTTGTGTGTGTTTGCGTGTGCGTGTGTGTGTGTGTGTGTGTGTGTGTGTGTGTGTGTGTGTTTATGTGTGTGTATGTGTGTGTGTATGTGTGTGTGTGTCGGGGGGGGGGACAGACAGCATGTTGGTAGTATAACCCTTGTGGCTGGCTGGGGCCACATGTGGAGTCAGCCCACATCTAATCAGATATCTATTCACAGCCTTTAACCTCAGATTTCACATGTCAAACTGTGACGACCATGTACTTATTTCATATCCTGGTTCGAAGCAGCTCTGAGCTGCAGAGACCTCTAGTGGCCCACTCCTGGTTTCAACCTCAGTGCTCAGCAGCTCAACAACAGCAGATCTCTACTGTCTGTTATCTGGCCTCTTGATGGGCCTTTGTCAAGCTCTGACTCAATATATCTGTTTCCTGTATTTAATCATGTTGTTGTACAGGTTAGAACGTTTCTATCATTAGCCTCCATCCACAGGGTCAAAGTACTAGACGTAGTAGTAGATGCTAGATGGTTGGATAAGTATCAAGAGAGAACAATTGAATTTTCCGTTGTGGGGGATGCTGTAGATCGTGTCATCAGGAGACATGATGCTCTGTGGGATCTGGATGATCCGGTGACTGCTGATTCAGAGGTTCAGCGGCTCTGAGCAGCACATGTATCACACAGGAGGACCTCAGGTTCCCAGCTCAATGTTTCTCTGAGGATTAATGAGTCAAATCTGAAGTTTACCCAATCCAATTGTCTCCAAATGTGTAATGAGTCAGTCTAACTGTGGCTCGACCATCTGAACAGGAAGTGAGTTCGAAAGAAAGGGATCATTTAAGAAACCTTGTCAGAGTCAGGGCCTGTAAGTTGAATTATTCTCTCTACTGGTTTATCAACAACAAGTATACTGGTTCCAAGTTCTGTGGCTAGATTCTTGACCAAAGCAGAAAATAAGAATTAGTCAAAAAGATAGATAGATAGACAGATAGATAGATAGATAGATAGATAAATAGATAGATAGATAGATAGATAGATAGATAGATAGATAGATAGATAGATAGATAGACAGACAGACAGACAGACAGACAGACAGACAGACAGACAGACAGACAGACAGACAGACAGACAGACAGACAGACAGACAGACAGACAGACAGACAGACAGACAGACAGATAGACAGATAGACAGATAGATAGATAGATAGATAGATAGATAGATAGATAGATAGATAGATAGATAGATAGATAGATAGATAGATAGATAGATAGATAGATAGACAGATAGATAGATAGATATATAGATATACAGTAGTATTAACTGGTCACCCATGTAATGATTTGGGTTTGACCAGAAAACATCTATTAGTGCAAAACCTACATGACCCAAGAGCCCTTAAACTTCTAAACTCTCCGATTCTCTTTCAGTTGGTTTCAGAGTTTGTGAGCAGACACTTTGACTCTGAACCTCTTTCCACCAAACACCTACACTTCTCAAAGCACCTTGGGATCATCACAGTTTCCCGTCATGCATAGAAAACAAGTACAACAACATGAGTACTGAGTCATTTAGCCACTGATTCATTACTGTAGCTTTTAATCAGCAGCGACTCTGTGTATCACGATGCTGTGTTTTTGTACTCCGACCCGATTTGTCACTTGGCGTTTCCTTCCAGAAAGTGCTGCTGTTGCAAAATCCACATTATCCATATAAAAGGAAATGTAAGGTATGTACCAAGTAACAGCTTCAGAGTATCTGTGACCTTGTGGTGCACCCTTGGATGCTCATTTAGAAACTGTTGTTCTTGTAAGATGGGGGTCTCAGCTTCTGCACCTAGCACTCACCTCAAAGCAGTTTCCATGTTGCTCTGAATGGTGCCCCCCCCCCTCACACGTGCAGCCACAGCGCACTAGCTGAAGTGTAACGCTGCCGCTTGAGCCCACAAAAGCGCGAACCCTTAAAATCACACTCGAATGTTATTTTGGAGGATCTTTGCCGCTTTGTCACGGAAAAAAAAATATGTCACAGCTTGTGACCACAAGAGACCGCACCAGTAAACAAGCGTCGCCTTTGCACGCTCTGCTTTTCCTGTCTGACATTTCAGTGTTGACTCGTGCAGCGTCTCTCAGGCCTGAGTTCGGATGCAGCTCGTCTTGACTTGTGTTATGTTTGAACTCTTGCTTGATTTACAGTGTTTGAAGATGCAGTGTTTGCATTAGTGAACATGTGCTCCGGGCTCCACTTGGCACTGGTGATAAATTATTGTACTGTTTTTTTTTCAACACCAGGTTTCTTCTCCTGAGGTCACCATTGACTGTGAAGTGTTGATACATTTTTTTTTAAAGATTTTGCATTCAAAGAACAGATTTAACATGTTGATGTTGTGTGAAAGGTGAAACTACAAAGAAGTAGGAATAATAATAATGCAAATTATTATTTTTATGAGTGTAAGTTGACCCACGGATATTACTTTTCCTGTTTCTCAGCATGTGTGAAGTCAAAGCTCAGGGATTATTATAAAGAGTTTTCTTACTGTAAGTGAAAAGCATCCTCCATTTTAATCTGGTGGCCTCGAATTTGAACAACAGGAGATACATCATCCTCCATTCTGTGTCATGTCGGTGGTACAAAGATAGAAAACTGTAAAAAATATATGTTTTACCACTATCAACTTTGTGTCACGGCTCCATTTGTTATTTGTTAATGTCATCCCAATGCAGCTTATTCAATTGAATGTCCTGGATATCAGAATATACTCTTCACAGATAAGCATGTGCATGAAAAAGGTTTCAGACTCAGATCCCTTGAACTTTGAGACCCTTCATTTGGGACACTTTCTGGTTTTGAAACAGAGGTGGGACATAAAGCTGCTGCAGGCCCTTTTGGCAGCAAGTAAAAAAATCCATCACCAGAAATAGGCTGATCCAGGTCCACCTACATTGGAAGATTGGTACGGCATAATTTTGGAGATATTTAAAATGGAAAAAATAACCTACTCTTTGAGGGTCCAAATTTTTTGGGGATAAATGGATTGAATTTAAACCCCCGATGAGAGCTGACTCTTTCCCCTTCATAAAGCGAATAGGTAGAAATGTAAGCTCTGTTTGGTTGTTGTTGTTTTTTGTTTTTTGTTCAAATTGAGTCTTTAACAATGGGTGTGACGGGAATAAGCAATAAGGTGAAATGTCAAAGCTGTAGACTGATTGGAGTGGCTATACATACAAGTAATTAAGATAAATAATGAATTAACATGTACTCCGCTAAGTGAACATAGTAGACTGAAACGATGTCTGAGACTCAGGTGTGACTACACCACGCTGCATTAGCTTATATATACATGTAAGTGGAGAAATTTGTTTTAAAGACATTGAAAAGATGTGTGTGCAATATGTTATATTGCCTTTCCCTAATAAAACAAATTTGAAAAATATAAAAAAGTTTATTGATTACATAGCAAATTGCAGTTATTATAAAAAAATACATTGCATCTATCTCACATGGCATTCAAATGAAAATGAATGTATTTTGTGAAACAATAAATCATTTGTCATCACGGTGTAAACTTTACAAAACTATAAAAAAAACGTACTGACATTAAAGCAGTTGTATTTACATTAAAGAAGAGAAACGCATTCAAATTGTGAGGCTTGAGTTTCACAGCTGAACCGCAACGACCTGTTCTGCTGCCTTGCACCTTCTTCAAATTTAGCAATGTCTCTGCAGCTCTCACTGACACACTGACATCCTGAAGAGACGTGCTAGAAAACATGCTGAGTTGCTCCACTGCCTCGCATGCATCACTCCAGTGGAGCGGAGGCTGAATGGTTTCAGGTTCCAGACGTCCTCAGCGTCTGATGGTGCTGCGCATGTCCTCGTAAACCTCATTGTTGGGGACACGTCTCGGTTTCTCTGACGGGCGAAACGTCTTGGTCTGGTGACAACAGATTTGTTGAGTAATTAAACAATACGTGGTTTTGTATTTCAGCATTCAGAGTTTTTTTCCAACCTCCTCTGAGACTTCAGTTTGTTATGGAATTTCTCTTAGGTCATAGTTTATCTTTGTAATATAACTTTTTTGATTTAAATGTAGAATTCCCTCTCTGCAGGTCATTCTGACTCACGTATTATTAATATTATTATGAACTGGTGCTGCTATTACTAGCATCAATGCATCTATAACATCCTGTGATATATATACTTTATTTTCTATTTTAAATTTTGATATTTATTCTATTTTTTACTATTTCTATTTTATCTTTTAGGTTGTTATTACTTGAGCATTGCTAAAAGAGAGCCTGTGACTCAAGCATTTCATTGCCAGCGACTGCTTAATGTTATTGTTGTGCATTTGACAATAAACAAAATCTTGAATCTTGAATCTTGAATAAGTATCACTCTTATTATTAGAACATACAGTATGTATAATGTCCACAATCGAATTGAGTAAATCCAGTGTGTCCCCTGTTTGTGTGTAGATACCTTGAGGCTGATCCAGAGGAAGACGCCCAGCATGAAGCCAAACAGCACAACAGCAGAGATCACAACAGTCACCACCAGCAGCGTCTGTTGATCTGGTTCACATGCTTGTTTTCCATTGGCAGACCCACCGCTGTCTTCTGGAAATCAAATTCTTATATTACAAATCTATTTTTACCTGATGAACAATGAGATGTCTGTTTGGAGTCTCTCTGAGCTGCGAGAGCCTCAAAACAACCGAGTTCAATAAGGCTGCAATCGTTACAAATGAGTATTACACTCAGAGAAATTACAAACACGAATGAAGATTTAAATAAAAATTATGCTATAGCAGATAATTCCTTTCTGTGACTGAATAAATGATTGAATTATTGTATAAATGTGTGAATCATTTACATCTTTCTGGCACATTGTTTTATTTATTTATTTATTACGTTTTAAGCCAAAAGATTCAGTAATAAATTTGCAGAAAAATAAATGAAGCCCACCTTCCACCACCAGGTAGACTGATCCTCCGGACTTCTCCTTTGTGCTGGCGGTGGCCGGGTCCCATTTCTTGTACACACACCAGTACGGCGCTGTGTCAGCAGAAGTCAAGTTTGCTATTGAAATGTCCACGTTGGGATATGCTCCAGTGACGTGGACCCTGTCTCCGAATGCTGGCAGAGGTCTAACATTTTTTGGATCCATGTAAATTACTTTATCTTTCTCACAGAGACCCCTGCACAGATCCAAGAATTCGTGAGTCTTGTCAGACGTCCTGCACTTGATGGTGGTGGTTTCTCCAGCTTTTTTCCACACCACTTTGCCCATTTCTACACATACAAAACAGAAACATGTTCACTCCAGGCCTGAATTCAACCTGCCTCACATGACTGAAATGACTTACCTGGTCTCTTCACATGTGATTTGCCTTACCTGGTTCACTCAGGGCCGTGCAGGAGAAGCAGAGGAGGGTTACGAGCTTCAGGCCGACAGCAGACATGTTGACAAGGACTGAGACTGACACACAAAACTCCTGAGCAGGAAACACTATCTGCCTACTCTGACAGATGTTGTCATAGATGGAGTGGTAGACTCATATAAACATCCTCTCTGTGGTTGAGTCACATCCGGACATATACTTGTATAACTTGATTTTAACGGGTCAGTACAGCCCATCAGAACCAGAACTCCGACATGCTGTCTGTCACTGAGAGGAGCTTCACATTAAAACTCATCCCTCAACAGGAAGTGCTTTTTTTTATCCTCAATAATGAAGATTTGAGAAAACCCATTTTATTGCATTATGAGCCTGATATTTTACTCTGGATTAAATAAATTATGTAATGAGACTTAATACAGCTTGATATAATTTATACAAAAAAAAACGATTTGACTAAGCTTAACTTTCTCGAACACTTTTCTCAGAGGTCTCACAACTTGCACTGCAGATAAACATCAACATCTTCATTTCCACTGAGTACAGCGCCCTCAAGGGGCTGAATGATGAACTAACAGTTACAGTAGATTTAGTAGAAATAGTTCCACCATTTCCTCAATGTTTATAAAAAAATGTAATGTAATTGTTTTCCTTTAAGCATCTCCATAGCACAACATAACATCAAACAGGTGGCTAACAACACACTAGAATGTAGTCATATGAAGATGAAAGTTTTTATGAACGTGTTAGTCAGTAAAGATATCTCTGTGGCAACTTAGTAAAGCACAGTAGAGTAATGCCCATCAATACAATTATTCTTGTATCATATTGTGTCAAATGCATATTTAAATACAAGAGGTTAGAAACAAGCCTTATGTGCGGTGGAGGAAGTACTCAAACATTTGACTTAAGTACAAGTGCTAGTAAATAAGACAAATGTGTATTGATGTAAAAGTGACAGTAACATATGTTTTAAATATGAGTGCATCCTATTCCTGATACTTTGGTCTTTATCATTATGAGTCTTCACCAGTGATGCTGCCTGTCCTGATTGGATCAGTGGACTAATTCTACTGTCGTTATCGATTCCTTAAAAATAAACAATGTGAAGATATATTACACAAACTAAACAGAAAATGTCTGAAAGAGTAGAGAATACAAATATTTGCAGTGAGGTAAAAGTGAAAGGTATCTTACCTAAAATCTTTATTCTCTCTCAAACCATAAACATTAATAAAGCAGCTTCTGTTTTACTTCATAAAACTCTGAGAGCTGTATATAAGTATGAGATGAGGAACAAAGTAGTCTGAAGCTGAATTGACGTCAACAATCCCCATTAAGTGGTCACTGTAGAATTGTAAACTCTACATCAATCAAATCAATAAAGGCATTTACAGTCTATGGGGATAAATTTAGAAGAAGAAAAAAATAGATAACACATCCCCCGACCCCACCCCCCCCCGGCTCTCTGCGCCTCCCTGTGGGACAGAATTTTTAAAAAGGTCCCTGTCCATCCCACTCTGTCCTCCATTAGTTCCCCTCCTCCTGTCTCCTCCAGTTAACGAGCAGGGGGGGGCATTGACACTCCCTTTTGTCACTATAGAAACAACCCAGTCCATTTGCAGACCAGTGCTTCCTGTCTGGTGCTCCTGGTGGGAGGGAGGATAATCAGGAGGATCTGTCTCTACAACAAGAAAACAGAACCAAAGCTTATTAAATCGTTTAATTCTTTGCTTGATACAGAAAGTGTGGCCTGGCTCAATGCTTGTTTGCATTCTCATCAACATATTGAACTGTGTTCCCCCCCCCAACCTCTCCTTTGAGCTGCACAGATGCTGAGTCAGAGAAGCATGACGGAGTGAATGGGGTTTATTGATTGACTGATTGCTCGCCCTGACGCTCGGAGATGACTCACACCATTTCCTCGCACATCCTGTTCCTCTCCACGGATCCTCTGGGGACACGCGGCCTCAGCTGGAGGAACACGTCCATAATGACCAAGTCGATTCTCTCTGAAGCTGCAAATGAGCGAGGCTCCATCCCAGACAGATGAGTTAAATAACTCAGCATATGGCCGTGGGGGGAGGAAAATGCTAATCTCCCGTCTTTCTAGAAAGATTAGTAGGATGATCAAGGGGGATAGACATGAGAGTCTGGTTGTAATGTGGGTTTTACTGATTAGTTGTTGACCTGGACGAAAGAGCAAACTGCACGTTGCTTTGTTTTGCAAAAAAATAAGGCAGTCGTCCACTCAACATTTTGAACTCGAAATGAAAACCAGGTAATCCCAACTGACTCATATCATTAGGTAGAAGACGTACCTACTTATTTTACTAAAGTAGTGCAGCAATACCACAAACTGCAGAGTGCTCCCCCAACACCAACACATCCCTTCAACATGATGGTTCTCTCGGTAGAAACATGTCACAAACAAGGTCTTTAACAGTGGAAACTCAATATTTGGGCATTATTCCTTAAAAAGTTAACAAAAATGCTGAAAATCGTATGTTTTTATTTTGTTAATTGAGGTTGTAATCCGATCATAAAGGTCACCAATACCAGATTATAGCTTCATGCTCATTACCTCCACAGAGGAGATGATGTCTTTGTCTGCATTAGTTTATTTGTAAATTAGCAGGATTACACAAAAGCTCCTGGATGGATTAACATGAAACCTAGTGGAAGGTTTCAGTACGGATCAGAAAGGAAGCCATTGCATTTTGATGTGGATCTGGATCAGGAGCCGGATCCAGGAACTTTTAACTTTCACTGTCTTTAACATTCTGATATTTCTATATTCATTGATTTCTCTGGGGATAAATCAGGCATGTTTAGATATTGTGAGTTTGGCTGCTGTCTGTGCTCTACTGAGGGCAATTGTAGCTATAGTAGGGATTGCCTTATTATTAGTCAGCTTTGGTTGGACGAATTATACGACTGTAAATATTCATCTGTCACCTAACTGGTATCTACCGCTGTGAAGCATGACATTAAAACACTAAAGTATGTGTTTTTGTAAATACTCCAGTAAATATACTTTGTTACTTCTCACCACTGTGCTTATGTGCAGCAGACGCAGAGGGAGGAAGGCAGCAGAGATCCAGGCTGACTCTGTGCACTAAGGTAGTAATGAAAGGCACAGGACCTTCCCCTGAGGGTACAGCACTAACAGAGAACAAGCATTCATTGACTGCACTCCAACGTCCTGGCGTCTCTCCAGGGCAGGAAGTTCTGTTCGTGATCTGGAGTGACCTCTGCATGCCTTTCACGGCAGATGAGGGCCGAGACGCACCGCTGTGCCACTCTGCTCTTCACAGGCTGCTCGGGGTTTGGCTCTGGAGCTGCTCGGGTTTATAGCTCAGCAGACAAAGAGAAAAACCAATGAAACTAGTCTGACAGGGACTTTTATTCAGGTCGGACTATATGGCGTTCTTTGTAGCTGTTATATTGTCCTGCTTGCAAGCTGTATTCTTAGGGATAAAGGTGGGTTTAAAGCAGTATGAGCACAACATGAAAACTTGCAGGACTGGAATGGAGCTCTGTAGAGCACATACCTCCGCCAAGGCCCAACAGTCTCCTGACAGCCAATCAGCTGCACCAGACTGTGTACATATAAACACCATCCCCCTAAACATGTCTGGTTCTTTTTGACCGTCAAGATCTTTGAAATATATTATCTGAGAAATAAACTAAAATATAAATACAGATCTGCACCAAAATATAATGGATTCCTCCTTGGGCCACGCCCAAACCCTTCTCAAAATGTCATGGAAACCCAGTGCCTGGTTTTTGCATAATCCTGCAAACGACACGATTACCTCCTTGCATAGAGGAAAGCTACAAAACCAGCAAGAACTGGTTAAGAACTATTGAAGCACTACAGCAGCCCTCGTCTGCTCCTCAGATTAAGACAAGCTCTCCCAAATAAAGCAATCTGCTGGAGCGCTTTTGAAGTTGATATCTTGCATGAATCCCGTTTCACCTTTTGAACCCGACTTTTGTTTTAAAGAAAAACCCGACTTTGAGTTTGAACAAACTGCATCACGCACATTAAATCTCAAACGGTGTCAAAAGAGCCAAATAACCATCGCATGATGTCATGAAACGATTGGGCAGTTTGTCTTTAAGCAGAATTGGCAGCAGCGTTCGTGATTACTTTGGCCGGGCAGACTTCCAGTCAGAGAGCCTGTGTCTGCTCTCAGCCGCCGCAGTCTTCAGACTCCATCTCAGGGCACATAAATAATGTCCAGCACAATGTGTGGAGCCACTCAGGCGCAAGGAAAACTAGATTTTTCCTGTATCAAATTATTTGAGCTTTTTATATTAAACACTACTACAAGAAAAAGAAGAAAAATCAGTCACAGTAAATTCATATCAATCTTTATTGTATTTAGAAATCCACGCATCAAATCTTTTTTATCATTTTTTTGCCTTTACCATTTACAACAGGGAAGAATGAGAGACAAGCTAAAAGTCATGCCTTTCCCAGCAGGCGCGATGCACTACAGGATGGGCTGAAATGGAAGGAGGGGGGGAATACATAAAGTGCTTTTGTCAACATTTTTCTTCTTTTATTGAAAAAAGGATCAAAACAAAAGGTTGGAGGGTGGAAGGTGAGGACAGTGTGGGGTGGGGTGGGGGAGGGGGGGTCTGGGGACGTGACAGCATGAGTGCAAGTGAAGAGGGAAAGAAGGCGACATGTCGATGAGGAGGAAGAAAGTGGGGAGGGGGTTTTCATCTTTAAAAAAAGTGTTTGAATGAAACAAAACAAAACAAACAAATGAGTAGTCTCAACCCAGGATGAGGCTGGACTTGCCCCCGGGTGGGTTTCTTCGGCCACCGGCGATGGCGTTGCCCCCTCCCGACGGGGCAGAGGGCTGTGGCGCGACCTTCTGCTGCTGCTCCTGCTGCTCGTCTGGCTCCACGTCGTTAGCACAATCTACAGATGGAGCAAAATAGAGGATTTAATAAAGGCTAATATTCCACTTACTGCAAAAACAGATGGTGTCTGGATGACAGGCCATGTGATCAGGTTAGAAAATATTGAATGCAGTGTGACCGAGCCACAGTAAAACGACACGGTATCTAGTGAAATGGCTGCCGTACAAACACTGATCTAAACTGGTAAACTGTAGAACAGATGGAAATGAGGTAATGCCTTCATTTTACGTCTTTTTAGATTCTCTGATGACACAAACGGTGACTCAACTCGAAAAAACGAATATATTGAGTTCATATTTAGTCACTGCATTTGGATTTTGTAAGCTAGAGCACATAAGAGAGGATAGCCCATTGTGTATTAATATCACAGTGCTAAAGCCCTAAGCTCTGATTGTACATTAGCAGCTGAATTGTTGTAGAATTTGCACATTGAAAGAGACTTTTTGACTTAAATGTCACAAAGAAGGAAAATGCTTTATCTTTTCCATCGATTTAAAATATTTTTTTATGGTGAGAAGGACACTCTACTACTAAATATTCTCTGCTTGACACCAGAGCGAGTTCAGGCACTTTTGTGACAACAGCATTACTCACATGTTTATGTTACTGGTGCCACAGATGTAAGAACTACACAGCCTGGTGAAGCTCGCATTTACATTCTGTATCTGGGTAGGACAACTCGATACTGTTTACTCAGTTCTACCCACTCCCTGCTGCAAGTTCAGTCATGAACTCTGGGAAATTAAGACATATTCTAGAGTTCACCTCCCACATGTGAATAATCTAGCAGGAGATTGTGTGGATCAGACGAAGTTACAAAAACAGGGAACTTTCTGGAACAGTCAGGCGAGGAATAGAGAACCTGACATTAACATTCACTGCAGTTGTGTTTACACAGCAGCATCAGCCCTTATCATCAAAACCTATCGAATCTCATCGTCTTTTTAAGTTGATATTTTTCACTGCCTCTTCTACGTGTATGGCTCTTGTTTCATCTCCACATATTCGTATTCTTCCATTTTCACGTCAGAGTTCATGTTGGTGTCATCAACACGCCCACTCGCTGGCTGTCAAGTTTACAGACTGGATTTTTACGAGGGCGCAAAAGTTCCCCTATATGTCCAGAGCAACGGACTCAGACATTTGCGTTCTTCAATAGAGCCTCTTTTGGAAAAGTTCAGCAAAATGCCCAGACATTAGGGCATGTCTGAAAGCAGCTCGAGAGATATGTACAGAAACAAACCACAGATCACACTGTGTTAACCAGAGCTCAAGAAGTTTTAGATAACATACAATCGTTAAAACACACAATACCTAAATCATATTTGAAAGCAGAGGAAACAATAAAGTTCATAGAGATGTGTGGTCGAAGCCTCCATTATCTGCGGAGCCAGCCACTCTCTTACCAACATGCACCTGGAGGTTAATAAAAAAGCTTTTCATGCTAAGTGAGGCCTGCCATCAAAGAACAGCTGCCTGACTACAGACCAGCACGCCATCATGACAGGGGGAAACCACATAAAGCATATCATGTGATGTTGACTTTGAAAGCCAGAACATGTGTACTGTATCTAAAAGAGTCAAGGAATGCCAACAACATGTGGGGCAGAACCATCCACCACAATCTGATCCTTCACAGGCGAGGGAGAGTGGACGTACCAGATCTGTTATACTGTCCCATGCAGCTATTCACTGGATAATCTAAGTCATGCACTGCTGGTTAGACATCGTCAGGGTGTGACAGGCTTTTTATAGACTGTCCAAGACTTCAAGGGTACTTACCATCATTTACTTGTTCTTGGCCATTCTCACCCTACGAGGAAAACATGAGAAAAGAATGTCAGTTTTCATCTGCACATACAAGAAAAATTAGCCTTCCTGTATTTCCTGTACGACACAGTGGCAGGCAGGTTCGGGACACTGTTAATAAAACTGCCACAGCTGCGAGATATAACAGATCCTCTGCTAAATTGTCTTGGTCTACGAGGAAGTGCTGTTACTCATGCCGCCAAGCCAAGAGACAAGGATCATTCTTACAGAACACCATCCAGAAGTCCCTTAATCAAATAAAAACTTCTTGTTCTTGCTTCTAAACTTTGATTCTTGAGATGTGATATATTTTTAAAAGATAAGGCGAGTCTTTGTTTGACTAGCATCCTGTTTCATTCTTCATACTTCCTTCAAATTTCTCAACATGACCATTAGTCTTCAAGCAAGGACTGGCTCATTCCCAGGATAAAAATTTAAACCTCAACTGGGATTACAAATGTCAGTGGAGAATATCTATCAAAATAACATCCTGGGTCTGTTTCAACTGGATGGATAAAGCCCCTACATCCACCACTGAATTTTCCACTGTACTGTTCAGAATTATACTTAATCTATGACCATGTGCTTCTCAGCCCTAAACTAGGGCCACGGCTCTGTTGTAGAAAAGTGTCAGTGTGAATGAGAGGTACCTCTCGGTTCTGGTTCCACACCAAGGCTGCACCAGAGTTGTGGATGGTGGTCAGTTCCGGTTGAGGGTTCTTGGGGAACAAGAGAGGCTGCTGGCACCGCCTCAATGGGGCTGAGGGCTCCCCGCACAGGGTCCCTGCTGCTGCCCCAGCTGGGAAAGGAAGAGACAGGAATTGAGCAAGCACTTTATTACAAGACTGTAAAGAAATGGCACTAAAACATCAGCTGTCACCCTTAATTTTTTTTATTTTTTGGTCAACAGATTATAATTAAGCCAGACAGGAAACACAAGAGACAAATGATAAAACATGCATCAGGTTTCAGAGCAGCAGAGTCAAACCATTAGGACACTAATCAAATCATTCATAAAACCACCCCAGTCTCAGATTTTTCTAACCCATGCTCACCACAAGATTCATCTTCTTAGCTTGAACTAAACATCAGCTTTAATGGGGAATTTTACGGAGATAACATGAGACAAAATCACAGAGCATCAAGAGGCAACATCACCAAATCCGCTCGGGCGTCTGCAACAGACCCAGAAACACAGTGGAATACTTCCAGGCAGACAACCTGATTGCCAAATCTCTCATAACCCTGCACCGCACGCAGTCTCCTTTGGCAGAAAGAGCATTAAAACCCTGCGTTTGGCCCATTGTCGGGAGGCAGGCTTTGATAACCAGAGCCACATAAGGTAACAACCCAGCTGTAGCCCCAGAGGGCCAGGGAGGGGACAGACCGTCTTTGTTATGAGGGAGAACAACGACTGCTGAAGAAGCTGAGGAGTGGCCATTGTTGTAAATGGAGTGAAGTGAATCTGAGAGCAAACAAGAGCTCCTTCACTGCAGGCTGCACATTTCTGAATCTCATCAATGGTGAGTGAACGACACACAGCAAATGGAAGGAGATAAAACTAGATTGATGGGCTGGACAGTATTGCATTATGTTATCATCCCTGTAACACATATCCATCTACTTAATCTTATAGATCTCCTGGGTGCATCGTATAACTGTACGAAATCACTGGTGCACAAGCTTTGAGACAGGAACAGCCATCATGCTGCGGCTGGCTGTTCTGGCCTCCTCTCGTCTGGCTCTGCTCATCATGGGGCCAGAGTCTGAGGGAAGCTCAACAAACCCAACAGCTCTGGTGTCTTAAAATCCTAAAATCCAGACCAGCAACCTGCCAGAGACTCTGGCAGAATAACAATATGCTTATGCGTATTCATAAGCAGAATAACAGCACATTCCCACAGTCAAAACTGCTTTTAAACATTTACCTAAACCATTAGCTTATATATATATTTATATACACACTACTAAAAAACGTTTTAAATATAAAGTGTATTCAAACAGAAGCATTAAAAGATGACACCTGAAAAAACTAAATGTTGTCCTGGTCGCTCTTGGATAATCTACAGACCTTGCTTTTAAAAGCTTTTATTGAAGTCTTTACAAAGCAACAATAGGGCGTAACAGGACATTGTTTTGACATTGTCTGAAGCGGTCAGAATACTTTTGTCATTCTGAAAAGCCGAAAGTGAAGACTAAAGTTGTGCTTACATGTTGACCTAATTCATTTCCCCCTCAGACCTACAGTGCACATGAACACCAGGGCTGTCTGGTGCCGTACCATGTACAAAGACATGTAGTTTGAACCCCTCCTCCCTGCACTTCCTGTGACTTTAAAACCACGAAAAAAACAAAATGCAAAGGAGTGTTTTCCAGACTGTTATCAAACCTGTGCAACACTAATAGCTTTTCCAAAGGGTGAAGCATGAGAAGGTGCTATAAATAAGGATTCACCGGTCATTTGCAAATGATCTAGACCGGACAGGATGCCAAACCCAACAAACCGCTCCATCTGCACAAGGAGTTCATACGCAGGCCAGAGGGTTCGCACAATACATTTAAAACCTGTTAATGCAATATAGTATTGCTCATTCAGGCAAACATCCTCATCCAGCTGCATTTGTTAAAGTAGGACAACTGAAATCGACCTAGACCCAACTGAGACAATGCAAGCAGGAAAAGACTTTACTGTGAGCAGCTGCTGGCTGCAGTGGTCAGAGGCTTAAGTGATGATTTTAGGGTCAATTCCTCATTGTCCACACACACACAGAAAGTTTAATTCACCATGTGATCAGTTTTCTACTCAAGTGGCAACTGTGAAAACACCAGCTCCAACACGGCTTCACCGGGGGCTTCACAATCCTGAGCAGAAAATGAGTCTTACTTCGGTTACGGCTTTAATTTTCCCTCTTTATGCACTTTATCAAATCTTTGAGCTCACAACGACTGATTAGCTATGTAGAAAATGTCAATCCCTAATTACAACAAATAAAAATAATACAAACTAAAAGGGTAATTTATGTTATGCTAAAGATTTATCTGGATCATTAAAAGATAGTGGCAGGGATAATTATGTCAGCCTATATTAATTTTTCATTTAAGCCTCTTGTGGCTGTATGCTCGCTGTGACCTTGACAACTCAAAGCCATTTGCAGGTCTCATATCCCCGCTGCGGCATTCTTATACCTCTCCTCACGTCTTCAAAATAAAACTTCCCGTGTGTCTATAGATAGCCACACATTTAACCAATAGACACATTTTTATCTGACCCATTTCTTTCCATCGAGGCTTGATCCTCCTCCGATGTAACAAAGCCTAGCTTCAAATTACCCGTATACCGCTGCTCCAAGGCTTTTTGGCCTTAACACTTGTGGGATGTTCTTTCTGACAGCCTAAATGGAAAAATACTAAATAACACTTCAGCTTGTGCGTTTTCCTAGCTGTAGTTAAAGGAATTAATTCCATGGGACTTTTTGCTTAGTAAGACTTCTGGTGGTTCTGCCTACTTTTGCAAGAATGAACTTGCAAGTACTTA
Source organism: Pseudopleuronectes americanus (assembly GCA_038501795.1). Taxonomy (NCBI): domain Eukaryota; kingdom Metazoa; phylum Chordata; class Actinopteri; order Pleuronectiformes; family Pleuronectidae; genus Pseudopleuronectes; species Pseudopleuronectes americanus. The sequence continues at coordinate 4,882,804 of CM076732.1, forward strand.
GACACCCTCCAGGACTTAAACCAAGACAAATGTTGCCTTGTAAGTCCAAACTCTGTTGTTTTCATTCACTTGTCTCTAATGTTATCACATGGAAAAGGAACTAAGCTAAGTTAAAGATATATTAGACTGAATTACTTGGTGGGTTGTTCCTCCGATGAGCATGGGGGTCCTCAGGTTCTCCAAAGATGCTAGAGGCCATCTTGTTCTTGCGCTGGGGGGTCGTGTTTTCATCTGTGCCGAAGACGAAGCTCGTTTCCCCACCTGGCGGTCGTAGTACCCTGTGGAGCAAGAAATTATAAAAATATAATGTCCATTGGCAACCAGGCTCCCATCCCCCCACTCTTTAGACCAATTTAAAATGCAAGGCCTTCATGTCACAGGCCATCGATCAGCTTCACAGTGGACACATTAAATAAAAATCTATAAAGCAAAACAAAAGATGGGCTCGCCCTAAGCTACCTACAGCAGTCTACCCTGCTCCACCCGAACCCGTTCAAACAAAGTCCACATACATGAAAAATACACTGGCCACCAGCAAGGTCTACGCTCTCCAAGCGCCGGCTGTCAGCCTGTCAGACAGACAGTCACAATCTCTGCCCTGCAGCTGACTCCAGTCGCATATAATCAGAGTGTTAGCTGGCTAGCTGCTGCCTCTCCTCAGCTCAAATTCCTTTGCAGTGACACACTAGGGGATGGTGTCAGTTCTTGGTAGCATTGTTATCAAATAATTTGTTGAGGAAATACAATTTAATGTCACTTTTGGGCCAGTGCTAGACAATAGAGGTGAAAAGTCTGAGGTCCACAGTCAATGTAGGTCACCCAATAAACAGAGGAGAACGATATTAGAGAGGCTGCATGCAGGCCAGTGCGTGGTTAACAATGACCACTACCCATCAACATTCCTTCCACCAGAAGCTCGACAAAAGGAAAACCATAATGAGGAGGGAAACCCGTTTTCCCCTGTGCTGTGCTGAAGGACAGTCGGGTGGACGAGGGAGATTGATTTGTTTGCCGAGCCCCTGCTGGACCCCTCCCTCTTTTTTTCCAGAACACTCTCCTCTCCTCAGAGTCCCTGAAGCCACCAGCTGACACATGAGCAGCTGTCCGAGGGCCAAGCGGGTAAATGGAGTCCAAAAAAACAACTCGTCTTCGGAGACACCACCACAAAGAAGGCGACTAAAGGAGGAAGATCCACACCACGTGGACTGCTCCAAATTTTCTCGATCAATCCCTGTACACACACACATGCACACACCCACACACACTAGTTTATGTGACACTTGTGATGCGACAGTAAAGCCTAAACCAGACTTCACCTCCCGGCCAGAGGGGATGAGCTCATGCTTTCCACCGGATGCGCAGGGGGAAAAGCTCTTAGCTGCCTGGCAGGAGACCCCACCCTAGAATGACACAGCAAGTAATATCAAATGGCCTGGATGTTTAGAGGCGGAGAAGTCAGCCTCAGGCAAGTGGAGCCAGGGCAGATAAAGCTGAGCTCCAGAGCCAAAGATGGCATGTCTGATAAGGGTGGGGAGGCTTTTGATGGCCTACAAAGATTTCAGCCTGATTCTGCTCGAAGCTGATGCGGCTGCTGCTGCATGGATCCCTTTGGTCAGCCAGCAGCAGAAATGACCAGCAGCTCATGGGTTACGGAGCAAAAGCAAAAGAGATAAGGGAAGATTTATGAGCTTAGCTTGCTCAAAGCCCCCGCCCAAACCCCCTTCATCATCATCATCATCATCCGCAAACAGCAAGCGACTTCACAACGCTTGATGACTGACCGACATTTGACATGCTCACTCAGCAAAGGCCTCCAAGGACCCGGCCTCCCCTTATAGTCGGATTCAGACACACTAATTAATGCTGACATCATTTAAAGCCATTTTTCTTCCCTTTCGCATTGTTTTCGATGCACGGGGGGAGGAATACATCCAGACGAGATGCATCACTTACTGGAAAGCTATGACTGCATGCCTGGAGGATGACTGGGCGTCTCAGTGCCCCACCACACCACACACACACACTAATATAACGCTTTAACAGACACTGTGCATGCATCAGATTCATCTATTAAAAATGGACTTAATCCAAGATCCTTCAGATTTTCTGCAGCCTTGAAGGGAAATCAGACATAATGAGAAATGCAGACCCCGAGTCTGGTCTCGGATTCTTCCTGTAATCAATCACATATTCGGACTCTGGCTCACGAGCAGTTTCTTTGTTGAGACAATAAACAAGTATATATAAAAAAATATATATTATTTTCAACGACACCCTGAATCGCAGTTAGAGTCACAACAGGAAGTGAGCTGTGACTGGAGGTATAATAAAAAAGAAAAAAGTTGTAACGCAGTGGGCCCCAAGTCAGAGTCCAGCTAGCATTACTCAGCTGTATAACCAATAAAACATCACAAACCACAAATGTCCAGCCGCGTGTGGGATTCGAATCATTTCATTTCTTTTGCTTGATTAAAACTCGCGTGTTCCGCTCGTGCTGCGGAGCTCGCGCAGGTTAACGAAACTAACTTGGGGCGAAGCTAACGGCTGTGGCGCATCGGGCTCCCAATCAGATTAACTTAATTAGCAAGACTATGTGACAGTTTAGCTAAATCCACAAAGATCCCCTCTCCAGCCACCGGCGGGCTAGTGTTAGTTAGCTGCCCCTGAATCCGAACCAGGGAGCGGGGAAGGAGGCGTTCTGCTAGCGGCTAGGCGGCTCCTCCGCATCCCACTTCTTTTGTTCCTCCGTCAAACAGCTCCATTTCTTTTCGGCTTGTTTTTTTGTAAGTCTTTACCTGGAACTGCTCTTGGCACCAGCCTCCATTCCTTTGTAGGTGGTTGTCGTCGTCATCTTTACGGGAGTGCCTCGGTGTCTCGTCGGGGCGACAAACGGTGAGTGGCGGGGCAAGTTAACGGTGGTGATAAAGGGGAAATGTCTTCCTCCGTTCCCGCAGAGATGCGACGAGATGTCGGCTCCGCCCGTCAGTGAAAAACATAACGACTCCCAGATCCGCTGGTTCTGCGGTGCCAGCCCACCAGGCCCAGCCCACCGGCGGCAGGCCCGCGCTGATTGGACGGGACGCCGCAGAACTCCGCTCTCATTGGACAGAACCCCCCTGGGATCGGCCTTGCTTGTTGGTGGCTGAGTCCAGATCCCCTCGGGGGCCTCGTGTCCAATCAGCCCACACATCTGATTATTGATTATGACAATGTTCGGAGCTGCACCATGCAACTACACACTGAACCTTTAATCTTCGATGGATTATATTATATGGAGAATATATAAAAGTACATCTAAATTGATGGAAGCAGGTGGTAACATCTTATGTTTTATGGCTATTGAGTCATATCATTAGTAAAAACATAACCTGTATGTTCCAGCCATTACATTACTTATTCGGACAAACATGTTTTTACTGATGGTATGATCCAATAGCTATGGGGCATTAAATGGGCTTTTTAACGTACCACCTTCCTGATTGCGTTAGATTCATTCAATAAGTCCAATCTTTTTGGATCACCAAACTGAAGAGGGACATGACTCATCACACTCCTTGTTTTTTTTGTCTGATGAATAAAAGTACATTGGGTTATAATTTGGATCAAGTTCAATGACGTGCCTACAAATTCTTAAAAATCACATCTACACTTCAAACATCTAAAATGAATAACAATAACCAAAGCATATTTTTTGTGCTCTTGCAATTCTTCAGATGTCTTAATTTGGTTGTATTTCTGCCCAGAAGAGAGTTAAGACAATTACACTGCAGAGCCAGAGAGAAGAAAATAGTGAAAGTTTGGAAAAAGACAAAAGCTTTATTTTAACAGACATCTGAACAGACAAGACAGATGTTTATGAACTGAAACATCTCTTCAGACTTCCCAGGACTTGAAGCTTGGCCAAGTCAAATGATTAATCAAAACTTTTCTCTACACATCAGCTACTATATAAAAATGTATAAAATCAAATGTGGTTTTTCTGAAGAGGACAGAAACCAAATGACAATCCAGCCCCATTCCCAAACTGGACATTAATGTTCACTAAGTGATAGCTGGTGCCCAAATAGAACTATTTAAGAACAGATTTGCTGGACCCTGACCTAGCATAGCCCATCCACGTTTGAACAGTAAAGTTAGTTTGATTAATCCTCACTCCATCACCAGTCCCACCCGTCTGCAAACCTGGAATCAAGCCGTTCAAACTGGGAGAGGATGCCATTGACATTTACCACGATACAGCATGAACAGACAAAACCTGAACTCAGCGCGATCTGGATGTGGTTTATGTACAAAACAGAAATGGAACGGAAGTAAGAATTATAATTCTATACAGCAGTTATGTGTTGCAGAGAAATGACAAGTTCATCTGAGAGGAATTCTGACACGACAACGGGACATGTTGCGAAGAAGCAGCCGCTGCGCATCACAGGCCGAGAGAGTTGGTTGTGTTGAGGAGGGAAATGGTGAAGAATGTGGTCCATTAAATCCGGCCCCCCGTCTGTTGTTGAAACACATCAATTGTATCTTCGTCTTCCATTTCCAACTGTTGAGATAGAAAACTGTTATTCAAACATGTGTAACGCTAAAAGCTAAAAGTTTAGAGTGACATGAAATCTATAGTTGAGCGAAAGAGAGCTTCATGTGTCTACAATATATCGGGTTGTCTATTGAATTGTTCTGTCCTCTAATGGACAGCCAAAATGTTTCAGATTGTGTGTTTTTTTCCCCACATTATTGGACAGTGTAAGTCTATAAAAACTATAGTTTGTCTTTTGAATAGGAAACAGCAGCAATGCAGCCACGATCAAAACACATCTTTGACCATCGCAGCCTGCATGGAAAGGCGTGCAGCTTTTCAGTAATGTGCAAGTTGTGTCATCAACTTTGAATTGCAGCGAGCACATTGGCCTCAACCTACAGTGTCATTTTCCACACAGGTTTGTGAAAGCACCCAGTAAAATTGAGTTTGGTGTTCAGTGAGGCATCTACATGCTTCCAATGTTTGGGTTAGGACATGTTAACATGTCCTAACCCAAACTAGGGATGTCACCGGTACTGATACTTCGAGTATATAAGTGTAATGCAGCCTCAGCTGTTTTGTTGCAGTCACTGTGCTGTTCTGTTTTATAATGTTAATAGTCTTTTCTTTCTATTTATTACTTGAAGGCTACATACCCACTGTTGTTTTTTGTATGTTAAAACTGTTTATATATATATAGGTAATTGGGATTTATTGTTTTGTTTTTTCCCTTGGCATCGACAATAGTGGAAACGACATGGTATCAGTATCGACTGCTAAACTACAAATGACTAACTAATATGAGCATCCCCGTGAAAGGGGACAGACAATATTGCATGGAATATGCAGGCCTTACTGATTAAGTATGACACAAACACATCAGAAGGAGTCATGACACACGTGGAACTGCATGAAATATGTTTGAGGTTAACATTGTGTCCTGTGTTGTTTCAATAGTTCCAACTCACCTGTGATGGTGTGTCCGTCTCATTTATTGGTTGTCCATCGAATCTGAACCTGATTTGTCTCATCGACACGCCCTGGAGAGACAAAGACATTCAAACCTTTTAGTGAAGTAGAGGAAGAAACCATTTCCTTCACCCCTTCCCATGACTTATATCACAGGAAGAACTAACCAGGTGGCTTTTACAAGTGATGGGAACATTGAACAGCCCAACAATTGTCTGCTAGACACAGCACCCGCAGAGCTTTTCAATAAAGAGGAGTACTGAAACACATCTTGCCTTGTTTAAGGTGTGTCCTCTGAAATTTGAGGTTCAAAGAAACACAAATTATTCTGTCTCCTGCGGTGAAACACAAATGATGGAAAACATCTGGTTTTCACTGTAGTTTAAAAAATGAGCTGCTTGACAAACATGACTCTTTTGACCTCCTTGTTGTCAAAGGAGTAGACAATATGGGGCTTAGATTTTCCATCTTCCAGAGAGGTGGACTTTCAAAGGTTGTCAGGGGTTATGTTTGATTACATATTTTTCTCTAACATATACACTTTTACACCAAAAGTAGCAGGTATGCGTAGATGTAAAAAATAAACTGCAGATAGACCCACTAAAAAGGTGATCAGCTCCTCCCCATTGCCAGTCACCCCCCCGGGTGAGTCATGTTTGACATCACCAACATATCAGGATGTCTTTCAATGTTTGCCAGCATTGCATCTTGCGTGATACAAAGGCTATTTACTCGCCAACGCCCAGATGCTCATACTGGTTGCGCAGAAAAAAGTGCAGCATCAGTGTGTACACTGCCAAAATAAAGAAGGAATGAGCACGTCCATGCCTTTATTAAACCCATCAGACTATTCTTTTGGCCGAGGTTAATTTAGTATAACTGAGAAAGCTTTAAAACTTTAGCTCCAAACACCAATCACTGAGTACATGTAGAGTGTGAAAGGCTGAAGAGGTCACTTACTTAGTACAAAATTAAAAATGCATCCTTCGAAGGTCCTGCTATGAACCATCAAGTACCGGTAATGCAAATAATTATTTTCATATTATTTAAATGTAACCTAACTTGGCAACACGTCTTGATTTTCAGGTTGAAGGAGCCTGCCTGAGTAAATGTTGTTCTCTGATAAATATTTAGTTCTACAAGGTCTCTGCTGTACTAAAAATAATCCAATCTAACAGGCCTTTTTTTCAGCAGACATTTAAACATAGTAATAGTTGGAAAACCACCAAGTGTTACTGATAACTTTAATAATATCCCAGATGATGTATTATGTGACGTAGATGTTATAGAGGAGGCTCTTGAAGCAAGGTGAAAACATTTCTTTTGAACAAAATGAACAAACCATAAATGGTCATAAGGGACTTCTTACAAACAACTGGACCTTCCTTAATATTAACACTCAAGGATCAACTAGGTTCTTGGTGCCAGCTGTTGCAGCAGTTCTATAAACTGTCTGACTGACGTCCTAAATCCGTCCTGAAACAGCTGTAGCACAATTTAAGCTTCTCCAGCTTGTGGAATAACTCTCTGCTCCACCTCGTAAGAGAAATCCTAAACCAGTGGTCCCCATACCGGTAACAACTAAACCATCATCCTGAGAAAAAAACCACCATGACAATCATCATCATGAATGTTCTAGTTGCTCCTCACTGATAGTGAGCTGTGCCCACCTGCCTCTCGCAGTATGCCTTCATGAGTTTGATGAGCGGCGTGTGTCGTTTGATCTTGAACTGCACTACGGATCCATCCTGACCCGCTACCTTCAGGTTAATGTGTTCATTGTTTTCCGTCTTGACGGCTTCCTGAGGGGCAGAGGCAGAGAGAAACAGCACGGTTAATGTGGACATGAAAAGAAGCAGAGCTGGAATTTTGATGCATTGGTTAGTTGAACCACCAAACAAAAACAAAACAAATATATCTGATCTCGCAGAATACCACGTAGGTTACACCTTTACAAAAACAAATGCAGTCTAATACAACATTCCCTCTTATTGAGGGTTATAAAGGTTTTTGTGGAAGCTTGAATGGTGCAGTTCAGGAAGTTGTTGAATTGTCTGTTTGTTACTATGCCAACCCCATACATTGTAAATAAAGATGGACAAAAATCTCCTCTTCCTCACTCTATCATCATGAAGCTAACATTTTGCAGGTACAAACACTGACATCTTGAGTCAGCACAGAATCAAATGAGTGACAGAGCTGTGATAACGAGGCTCCACACATGTTCATCCAATCACAAGTCAGGACATACATTAGTGATAAGAACTACCTCAAATTATAGAAACCCTCTTGACATGTATTAATTTATAGGTTCCTCCATGTGTCATCTGTTAACATGGAGGAAGATGAATTGTTGACTTGAATGTACTGTAACCAGCCACCAGGTGGCAATTGAGAGACTTTGGCTTCACTTTAGGGGAGCTGTCAAGTCGGACTCCATCTTCACATACCAACACTGATTCAAATGGTGTAGGCAGAATCATTTGAAACCGGTGACCAACACAACTATGCTTGTATTGCCTTGGTTGATTCATAAATAATGTTACAGATCAGTTTTTTGCAACATGATGCAAATGTGAACATGAAATTAAGTTTCTGCATTTGACAAAAAGAATGTCATCCCTAAGTGTTTATAGATTGATTCGTTGAGCTTAACTATAAAAACCTTCCAGGAGCAAAACTCCTTTTGTTTACACTCGGTTTAAGGGGCATGCATGATCAAAACAAGCCCCAGCTTGACGTCAGTAAACAGAGGAAACTGATGAAACAGATGAAAAGAAGACACCACAAACTTCCTTCCACTCACCCAAATTACCACACACACAAGTTTGTACTTCT
>CM076732.1:4891329-4911329 GCA_038501795.1 Pseudopleuronectes americanus
ATCTTAGTGAGGACACTCATTGACACGATACATCCCCTAGCCCTTCACCTGAATCATCCAGACTAAATGCCTAAACCTAACCCTAAAACCAAGTCTTAACAGCCCATTCAAAAAACGAGGACTGGTCAAAAAGTCCTCACTCTGTGTGGTGTTAAATGGTCCTCACAAAGAGACAAGTACAGGAACACACACACACACACACAGGTTGTTGGACCGGGGCACGCGCTGAGGCTGTGCGATCAACCAAAACCCGATGTGCGCGCCTTCGGATGCGCGTGCACAAACCTTCCGGTCTATCAAAGCGGGGATGGCTGCTAGTTGAATTTCGGCTCCTAACTTTAATCAGGTGAAATATAAGAGGCGGGAATGTGGGTTTTTACACGAGCTCCGGTGCCACAGACCCGCTGGAGCCAAGCGGCTCTCCTCAAACAAAGCGGAAACACTCACCTTTGGTTTCTCATCAGCCATGGTCACTCTTTTGGCGCTTCTCTATGCTGCCACACAAAGAATACGGGTGCGCGCACGTACTCGTCCCCGTTTAAAATTTCCAATCGAACGTGCGCGCCCCGTGCTGTTGCGCGCCCACAGCGCCGGGCCCCGAGTGGCTGCTGGTGGTCACGTGGCTCAAAGCGCGGCCTGTGCGTGGGCGGGAGAGCCTCAATGCGCGTTAAAGAAGCACTCAGCATCACATGCACGCGCACAGCGATGTTTCACGTCTTGTACGGTTAATGGCGGCGTTGATCCCGTAATTCTCTCTGTACCACAGCGCTGAGCCTTCATTTAAGCTGCTTGGACATTAACAGCGCACAGAACAACACACACACAGGACAGGTCCCATTTCCACCTCATGTTTCTCTTCTTGTCCAAACCTCAAATCCCAGCAGCCATCTTGTTTTTCTGTCAGACGACGAACAAGAACTGAACATCCATTAAAGAAACAGTTTTAGACAAGGAGAGCCTGTATTTGCACACAAACAAGTTTTGAAGTGATCGCACTCCATTTATTGACGTGTTTGCATTTAGAAATCAATCCCAATATTTTGATGATTATCTCAATCCCCCTCGTGTGTGAACCCTGGCTCCATGGAGCGTTATGATAACTGATTATTCGCCCCCTTTTCTTTTTTTAAAACATATTCATCAATTCTGTCTTCCTCAGTTTTTCTGTGTGTCTGTAACGGCGGAGTCGCAACATGAAACATTAACAGCCGATCACAGAAACAGGCAGCAGGGAGGGCAGCCCTCTGACGTCATCACACGTGCGCCGCGGGGGGCTTCGGGCTGAATGACTGAGGCGCGTAAGCAGCACCGCTCCTCCTGTCCATGGCGTGAATCGTCCACAGCGGGAAACTCGGGCGTGTTTTATATTCTACTGCGCTGAACACGTTGTTCACAGATGGAGGAGGTCGATGTCGAGCCGGCGATCACCGTGAGTAGCCGCTGAAGCTCGGGTCGATCCTTTTTGTTTTACCGCCACTTGTCAGTGATGCTAACGAGCTAACTGAAGCCGAACAACATGTCAAGGAATCTCTAAGTTGAAGGAGGAATAACACCAGAGACACACGTGAGGCTGAAGAGTAGAATAGATCCACCAGGCAACTCGGATAAAACAGAAGACGAGGGCTGGAGTACATTTATATTTGGCAATGAGACAATGAGAAAACCCTGAATGTGAAAGTAACATCTATGATTTCCCAAGTCAACCAAGTGGCACAGGATGACTGCTCCAGCAAGTAGAAGCAACATTTTATAAACCAGAAACACTAATATTAATAAACAGTTATTTTCTGCTAGAAACACTGTACACATTATAAGTAGTGTGACGTGACCAGTGTTGTAGAATTTGACAGGCGTGGAAAGACTCTCCTCACCAGTTTATTTAGTCTTTCCCAGTATATTATTAGAGTGTAATGACCCTGTCTCTCTCTTCAGAATATTCCCGCAGCCAGTCATGGGAAGCACTTGGGATTTGCGTGGGGCCCTGGTGACATCCTGGTGTATGAGACCCTCTACAAAGGTATGTGTCAATACTATATGAGGCTCCCTTTCTATGTTTTTGCAGTGCTTTCCTGGTGTTACTTAACATTCATGTCTTTCTCCCCTTGTGTTTGCAGGTAGTGGCGGGTCGGCTGCCTGTCCTTTCATCCACGAGGTCAGGAAAGACGAGGACATATATTCCCCTATTCTGCGCAAACTCTTCAACGAGTCCCACCACCTCTTTGTTGGCCTGCAGACGATCAGAGAAGACCTGCCAAGCAAGAACAAAAAACCTCAGTAAGTCTTCTAGTCTTTTGCACTGTATTGGTATCTAGTGACACAATTAAATTAAATTCAAACAACTTACGGTAAATTTATCCCAGAAGGGCCATTGAGTCTGGCAGTCTACCAATCAAAAATATCTAGACAAAACAAACACAATCAGCATTCAACCTTCAACATCCACGTGCCAGTGAAGACAGATCATAGCGAGGTCACGGTAACTCAAAATGATAAGTGACTGCACAAACATGTCAATTTCTTACTTCCCAGGTTTGTCAGCATCAGCAAAAACTACAGATCTGTGATACGAGCATGTATGGAAGAACTTCAGCAAGTTGCAGGTGAGAATTCTGAAATATAACGGTTTATTCAAACTGAAGACCAGTGGGATCTCTCAAGGATAGTCCAATTTACCCCTTTGTCTTTTTTGCAGTTTCTACAAAAGATGCTCAAGTAGCAACACAATATGGAAATCAGGTATGTACTGCTGTTGTGTACACCTTTTTATTTTACTCAAATCAACTTTTGGATTGTTTTGTGTTACAGTGACACTGTCGTGACCTCAGTTTTGGTTGTGTCCCAGGTGTCCATTCTGTTGGCCATAGAGCTGATCTGGAATCTGTGTGAAGTGCTTTTCATCGACGCAGCTCCTGGTTAGAGTTTAACTTTCTGCTTGTTGCCAAAAATCCCCTCCTTACGTTTTGCAATATATGTTATTGTGATTATGAAAATATATCATTGAAAGAAGTGCACGTGTGTCTGTGTCTGTAGCGGGTTCCCTGCTGCTCCACCTTCTGGACTGGGTGAGGTTACACAAGGCGGATGTGGATGAGAAGGCCAGAGAAGTTCTGCAGAGTGAGAGCCCTGCTGAGCACCGAGACTACTGGGATGTGGTAGGTGCAGCACATGCACACACACATGTCTGTTTAAAACGTGCAATAACAAATATCTGGTGAAGCGCTCCATGTGAAATCACAGTTATCACATTTGTGTGTGTCTGTGTTGTGCAGGTGGTGAGTTATGTGCTGCAGGGCAGGTTGGACGAGGCCAGGCACATGCTGGTGAAGCAGGCCACCCTACAGCCTGCTGCTAGAAAAATGTACAAGCTGATGGACACTCTGCTCAGCAAGATGCCCTTCTACAATGTAAGTGACAGTTTGAATGTATCCTCAGAATGACTGATTGCAGGGCTACTGTAACTTAAACAAGTCGGCTCATTAACCAAACTGTGGTGGCTCTCACCTCTGAACTCTCTCAGCCTGGTGGCACCCAGACGTTGACAGAGTTCGATGTGAAGTGGAGACACTGGCATGAGGAGGTGGACCGCTGCCTGCAGGACAGCTCCTTCGCCAGCAACCGACACCTGGAGATCATCTGTAAGGTCAGTGACCTCTCTGTGTGTCTGTATTAATCTTTTCATGCTACTGGAGCTCCCCTTCTCAGGTATTTGCATTGTACTGTGTTGCATTTCATTCATCTAAAGTGGTCGCAGAGTTTCTAAATCTTAAACTTATAATCCAACACCTCTTTTTAGATCTTAGTTGGGGATGAAGACACTTTGCTGGAACACAAGGAGCTGCTGAGCACCTGGTACCACTTCCTGGTTACGAGGCTGCTGTTCTGCCAGCCCACTGTCAAGCCCACTGAGTTACATTACTATGCACAGGTACGCATCACTAACTGCTGCTGCTCCAGTGAACATTCAAAGTCTCTGCCACCTCGTTCTTTTTATTAATCTGGTTTTTGTATTTTTCAGTCGTGCATGACCATGTTCCTGGACTCGAGGAGCGTCCCAGAGCCCCTGGATAACATTTTACTAGCAGCCTTTGAGTTTGACATCCATCAGGTCATCAAGGACTGCAGGTAGGACATAGTATTTAGTAGGGGGTGCAAAGTTTTGGGCATGCCACCATTAATATGTATTTTCTTCAATTTATAGTTTCTAAAATAACTGGGCGTTGATATTTGAAGAAAGACTTTTCTGTTTACTTATTTCCTTTTAAAGTTAAACCAAAGTACAATTTGCCCATATGTCACTTTTGAACACGTCTGTACTTCCCTACAGTTTGTGGTGTGTTAACCTTTCCTCCCACTTCCCCCTTTTCTCCTCCTGTCTCCAGCATTGCTCTCAACAACTGGTGGTTTGTGGCCCATTTGACAGATCTGCTGGATCACTGCAAACTCCTGCAGTCTCACAATCTACAGTAAGTACTCTGTTTGGCCCCATTTGGACTTGAACACACGTTGTTCCGGGAACATTAACCGTATCTTTCTGGTGTGTGTGTGTGTTCAGCTTTGGCTCCAACTTGAGAGAGTTTCTCCTGTTGGAATATGCGTCCGGCCTCTTCACTCATCACAGGTATGTGTGGTTGTCTGATGACTGCTTTCATTTCAATGCTGTCTGTGGCCTCATGCTGTTATGATGACCCTATATAATGCTTGTGTTTGTGTGTGTTAAGTCTTTGGCAGTTGGCGGTTGATTACTTTGACCACTGTCCAGAGTTTGGTCGCGTCTACCTGGAGCTGCAGATCGAGCGTGTTCCTGTCGACACGGAGCGCAAAGCCCTTAAGGTGCTCAGGATCTGTGAGCAAAGGCAAATGTCCGAGCAAGGTACCACTTTCCACGTTCTCGATCCCCCTGTGTTACACAAACACAGATAAAGAGGTCAAACCATCTGTTTATCCAGTGCTGTGAAGAATTCAACCTTCAATGTTTTGTCTTCACTCAGTGCGGAGTATCTGTAAGATCATGGCTATGCGAGGTCTGAGGAACAACAGACTGGGCTCGGCTCTCTCCTGGAGCATCAGGGCCAAGGATGCTGCCTTTGCCACTCTCATTTCAGAGAGGTAAGATCCCTCAACGATACTTGCTCTTGATTCTCAACACGCTGAATAGTTGTGCTGGAACCTTGAGGAGAATAATCTTAAAAGAAGACCAGCAGTGAAGAGGGTTAGTCTGTTAACTCTTAGGAAGTTGAGGATGAAATATTGATTAGTTCTCATTATCTATCGGATAAGTTAAAAAATACAGATAAGTTCCAACCTTATCTAAAATGGGTTGATTATTAAAAGTAAGGATCATGTTCATGAATCCAATCTGAAGTGGTCAGAGCATCATGTCATTGTCCAGGTGGTTTAAATGTGTGTCTGTGTGTCAGGTTCTTGCAGGATTACTGCGCCAAAGGGACGTTCTCTGATCTTGACCTAATAGACAACTTGGGTCCAGCAATGCTGCTCAGTGACAGGCTCACTTTCCTTGGTATGGACACGAAACACACACATACACACACACACCAAACACACTAACACACTAACACACACTGCAGCATCTGTAGCACTCCTCCACTTGAACAGGTCTCTACAGCTCTCTCACAACTTGAATATACATATTAATATATATATATATATTCAGTGAGGGCAGATTGTGACTTGCAGCGCTTCTCTTAACCGTCTCAGGCTGTCACATGAGACTCAGACTCACAAACATGTGTACACACACACACACAGAGATATAAATAAGGCTTAAAGCAGCAGCATGTGACTGTGTTTTACTGGAGGAGACAAAGTGAAAAGAGCCTAATGATAAAAAAAAACATCTAAAATCTAGAGCACATTTAAATAAATGTTAGTTAACTACGAAACCATTAGCTTGTAAAAAGATTTCCATATTCATTAAGAAGTTAAATGAATCATGTGTTTCATTCAAGTCTCTTAGTAGAGAATCATTGACGTCTAAAGCACTTTGGGAAGAGCAAAGACAAATTGCAGTTTAGTAAAAGTAGATTAGCTGTAAACGAGAGAGGGAACAATTTGTAATTCACACAGATCAAAGGTAACATGACACCCTTATCAAACTCTCACTGGTGATCAGAGACCTTTAACATGATTCTCTGTCTGAAAACATTGCCCTCTTTCTATTCTCAGGAAAGTACCGCGAGTTCCACAAGCTGTACGGGGAGAAGCGCTTCAGGGAGGCGGCCAAGCTGCTCCTCTCCCTCATGACGGCAAAGATCGCCCCCCGCAGCTTCTGGATGACTCTGCTGACTGACGCCCTGCCGCTGCTCGAGCAGAAAGAGGTCAGTGCATTTGGGTTATAATGGTTTTCATTCTAATGCTGTATGTAGGAGAATGATATTAATGGTTTTATGGAGATAAAGTTCGACATACGGTATTTTGAAATATTCTATTTTATCAGACAAAAAAATAAAAATACAAAATAAAGGTTGAAATTAAGGATTAATGTCAGTATTAATCAATTGTTTGGTTCATAAAACAGTAAAATGAATCCAAATCTATTCTGTTTACTGTCTTAGAGGAGTAGCAGCCAGTGTTCATATATCAGAAGCACGAAATACCGTAGATTATTCAATTATGCTGATTAATTGAAAAACAACTTAAACGATGAATTGAATAAATCAAAAACAGTTGCTGATTCGTGTTCTGTAAAACTCTAATCTAATTGTCATCACCACAATTTCCTTCATGTTGTTCCAAACTGAAACAAAGTGTTGACTGTTGTTGTGTTACAGAGTTGATCGTCAAGCAACAAACTTGTTTTTCAGTTAGATATTGGGACACAGGAAGAAGATTGTTCTGTGGTCTGAAATCAAAGCTGCCTTTGTTGTTGTTTATTTTAGGTGATCTTCTCCGCGGACCAGACCTACGAGTTGATGTTCTGTTTAGAGGAGCTGACCTCCTCACTGAACAGCGCCCCTCCCAGCGCCGACAGGCCCATGCAGGTGTGTATCACAATAGAGATTTGTCCGTTGTTACCGTCACTGCTCACATATTTCCGTGCGTCCTTTATGTTGGCATGATTGTTAAGCAATACATCCACAAGAGGGCAGCACAGAGTTGAGACCAACCCTAACCAACAACCTGTTGAGGTTGTGATAATGCACCTCTTGAGAAAGTGACAATAGCTGTTCATTGTGCCTGAGTAAATTTACACTCATACAAGGATTTACTGCAATATTAAAGACGTACTGTTTACTCCACCCCTGATTCGAGTGTATGTGTTTTCAGGAGGAAGACATTGAGCTGACCAAGGTGGAGCTCCTGAGACTCGCTCTGGCCAGGAACCTGGCCATGGCTATCGTCAAAGAAGGAACTGTGGAAACATGAGCGGTGACATTAAAGAGGAAGGCTCTGCGTTAGCATTTTTTTTGTACTGTATATAAAATTCAAGTAATCCAACTGTGGTCTTTGATAATAAAACTTTAACTTTAAAACGATTTTCCTTTATTCTATTGTGATCATTTATACGACAAATCAAATGAACCTCAGCGAATCAGACATCCATGGAAAGATATTTATTTTATTTCATGCACCGAACAAAGGGCACATCATACAGTATGTACAGACCAAACACTCTCCTACATGTCACATAACTTACATAAAGTAACTTCACATACATTAAATACTATGTACATTAAACCCATCCCACATGATGAGCTGAGGACTGTCGGAGAGGGAACCTTAGGGAGGATCAGGCTGACTGATGAAAATGTTCTCACAACACAGTTCTTCTCCATCCCACTGTTACACACTGCTAAATTATCTGCCTGGTGACAGATCTCCCAAACTCACACTTTCTAGGTTCAGTGATGCACTGAAACACTAAAACAGAAAATAATAAATATGACAATCAAATACTCCCAATACTGAGATTGGTAAACATTTTTAAATACAACAAAAATGACTGATTTATTTTTAAAAGAAAAAACGAATCACATTAAATCCAACCAGTGTTGATTTCAGTCGACTTAACTGGTGGAATATCCATTATTACCTTTGCCAAGGAGGACATGTTTTCACTCATGTTCAATTGATGGTCAAGTTATTTGCAGGATTGCACAAATTAAAGATTATCACGGAAGTTGGAGTCACTTTCATTAACATTACAAGATTTCCGGGGTGGATGTTGATAGAAAACAATCAGGCATATATGGATTTCTACAAGTGTGAGTAATCTGATGCAGCTTGATTGGATCTAAGGGACTGTTGGGCCATGGCGGAGGTTTGCACTCTACTTAGGGCCTTTTGAATTTAAAATTAAATTCTGTGTTAAGTGCTGTTTGTTGCCTCACTTTTCGTTTTACTCGTCAGTATTTAACACTGTTGGTCCATGTTTCGAGTAGAAGGCTACATTAGCCTGTACAATGTTTATTTAACCTTAAAAAAACGATGCTAAAATAATGATGTAGTAAATATCAGTCCACCATCTTCCTGCAGAAACAAATATGTGACAGTACTTTTCAATCAAACCGTGTATTTTCCAGTGTGTTACTCCATCCTCAGAAATCTAGTCTCCAAATTTCTGGATATATTCAAGTATTTTTTGTTGTAGGCTGGTTACGTGTTCAGAGGAATAAATAAAAGCACAACCATTGTCTCTTAGGCTCTGTTAATGCAGAGGTTCACTTCTTTTAAAAACACTTGTGACGCTGCAATGCAACATTTCAGTCTGAGGCAGAATTCTAATGCTTCTATTATTTAAAGTACATTCAGTAAAATCCATAAAGGTTCTCGTCTCTAAACCATCGAGGTATGTAACCACGACTAACTCACTCACCAGCGATTATCTTTATCAGCTTTCTGCAGAAAAGCACGCGCTCTGCATGAATAAAACCTTTAGTGTCTGTTGTTAATATCTCACTGCCAGGAACAACAGACCAGAAAATGAAGAACGACTATAAGGAATGTGAAGCTGTAAGTTATTGTTACTTAACAACGCTGCTGTGTTTCCCCAGCCTCCTCTACTTCCTCTCTCTCTCTGGGATGCATGTGAAGACACACACACCCCTTCATGGAGGATGAACCGGTCGGTCCCTGCTGAACGTTATCAAGCCTGCACGCTGCTATAGATGACCCCATGCCTCTGGTGGGGGGAACTGGTCCACCTCTCCAACCTCGTTGCACGGATGGTCTCCCAGAGTAAAAGCCAGCTTGTAGCGCAGACGCACTTTCTCCTGTGAAGACATAACGTTTCAGGGCCTGATGCTAAGTCTGACTGCTCGGTGGCTCAGAAACTCTGTGGTTTGTGTTTTGCTTCAAGTGTTTTAATGTCACCTACCTTTGCTGGATTAGCCAGCAACATGATCTGGGTAATGGAGGCTGGAGGGAGGATGGGGTTGAATGGAGCCAGTTCTGTTCCTGATGGAGGCTGCAGCTTCATCTTCATCGACTGGTGGAGGAAGAAAGAAAGAGTCTGTTATTTCCATGTATGCCTTTATTAAAGGTTCATTGTGTAGAATTTGGTGACTTCTAGTGGAGAAGTTGCATGTTGCAGCTGACCAACCTTGGGAACAGCAGCTTGCAGTACCACATTGTGAACAGGCAGGGGCGCTGTATTGAGCATGGACACCACCATTACAAGCACATCAGGCCTGCCGGGGGGGCAGTCGGACGCAAAGGTGATCAGCACTCGAACGCCATCCCTATCGTAGGCCGTCACAGGGAGCACTTTACCTGAAGACAGACAGCCAATCAAGAACAGGAACACAGACACAAGCTACAACATTCCTCTCTCCCTCTCTCCTCCTCTGTCTTTACTTGGTCTGATGGCCTCCAGAGGGACGTGCACATTGCTCAGGGAGATGTCCGTGCCTCTGGCCGGGCTGCCCTGGAAGGGGGGGGTGGCAGGGAGACAGAGAGCGGAACATTGGGCTCCCCGGGGCCGAGCCCAGGCTCTGGACCTTAGCGTGGGACAGGGCAGGAGAGCCGGGCATGGTCCCCTGGAGAAGATAGGCTGAGGAGGGAGAGCCCTGTCCAGTCAGAAGAGGAGGTGCAGCTGCAGGCGCCCCCCCCAAAGCTGCTTCCTCTGGCCGTCATCTGGCTCGTCACACTGAAAATCACATTGTGCTCTTGTTACAGTGGAAAGTGCGGATCTTCAATTGAACAGTAAAGAGAGAAACAATATAGATAACTGCACCTCTTTTGATCAGAAAAGCCCATCATGGCCAGGTCCTGCAGGTTCTGGAGACTGTTAACGATGGCGGCTGGCTCAGCAGGGGGCGCCACTGGACCCGAACACGCTACACTGCCAAACAAATCGATGCTGGATGCCGGAGCCTGCAGAGGAGACGAGGAAAGGACGGAATGAATCTGTTATTACACAATGACACCAGGTCATCTGGGGAAAGTTGCTCACAAACTCTTTTTAGATTTACCTGCAAGGAAGTCCACTGATTGGACACTTCGTTCAACTTGGGTTTGGATTGGCTGCTCAGAGAGGTAGGGGGGTCATTTAGCCCTGAAAGAAGCATTTTATATCATCACAAGATATTTACTTTCATCTCATACTGTCTTTGTTCAATTAAGCTGGTTAAACTCAGTGAAGGTATCAACATCAGCGAATGCCATGTTCAGACAACACAACATTCAAAGTCGTCACACTTCAAACGTTAAGGTATAGTACCTAGGGAGAGCAGCTCATCATCAAGGAGCGAGAGAGCGGTGGAGGCCGTGTCGAGGGGAGGGTGGCTCGGGCTGCTGCTCGGGCTGCCATGGGAGCCGGCAAGGCGTTTGGGAGGAGGAGGGAGGAAGGGAATGGGGTTAACGGAGTGATCGGCGAAGTAAGGTGGTGAGGACAGAGATGGAGGGGGGACGGGTTGAGGAGGGTTAGGGCTCGGAGTGTCAAGGCCGGCGAGGTCGATCAACGTGTCCGTGGTCTCTGTGAAGAGAGAGAGACAGGAAGGAGAAGTGATTCCAGCAGCTGAATTCATCACAGAGAGGCAGCATGTCTGGTACATAAGTATGTGCACGGTTCAAATCTCTCACCGCCCTCACTGTGACCAGCTGTGGATCGAGGCTCTTCACTGTCTCCGTTGACTGGCTGCCCCTCCACTATCTTCTTATAGGAGCTTATGACTCTGGAGAGCTCATCGCTGGCCTGCAGGATGTCACCTGAGCATTCAAACGCAGGGGTTACAGATCACACACAGGGACGTGATCAAAATGTAGAGACGGGACTTCTTCAGATAAACAAAAATACCCAAACTGTCAAACCTAAATTGGTGTCATTGTCCTCCGACTCAGTGGCCATTTTGAAAGCAGCACGCCTCAGCTTGTCACAGCGCTCGTAGAGTTCCTGAGGAGAAACACATAGAAGGTGCTGAGCAGTCAAGATGCAGCTGTGCAAAGCAGCTCAAAACGACTAATATTTTCATTAAAATATGGAATATTAATGATCTTGTCTGTTCCAAAAATTTTACTCAGGTCTAGTGGAGGACAGACAAATTTAAAATACTATCATGAATATCTAGATCTGGCTATTATGTGCAATGGGAAGGTATAGGGCAATTGGCAAATTTTTGGTGTAACAGGTATCTAGGAGCTGTCAGTTTACTATCTCAGTTGTGTGTGTTTGTGTGTGTGTGTGTGTGTGTGTGTGTGTGTGTGAGCAGACCCACACCTTAATGATCTCCTTGTCTGAGTCAGAGGAGCTGTCTTTATTGTAGTGGGACAGCATCTCAGTCAGCAGCCTGACGTTGATGTTCACCTCGTCCAGCGTGTTCAGTCGCTTGGACACCTTCTGCACTCGGGCCTCGTCCTGGCAAAGACAAAGAGACACAATGTAAAACTGTTGATGCCACTAAGGAAAAAAATCTATATATATATATATATATCTTAGCCTAAGTCCAACAGGTTCTAAGCTCTTTAAACGTGTCCCCATAGCAGCAGGCAGGTCAAATAACAACAGTGTAACATCATGAATCATTAATGTTAAATGTCTCACCTCTTTCACCATGTTTTTGATTAATCTGTTGGCTTCCTGTAGATCTTCTGGATTTTTACTGCGCAGAAGCTCAGCAAGCAGCTACACACACGCACGCACACACACACACACACACAGATCAGTTTGATTTTGCAGTAACAGATATCCATACTTCACATATAAATTGACAGTCAGTTTTTTTCTTTCACGCTTTCTTCTTGTGTGTGTTCAATGATGATGTTGGCCTTCATTTCCAGCAATTAACTTTATAAAGACATAAGACACACAAAGAATGGATCTAGAAAATAGTTGAGTGTCCTTTGCTTCCCACAAAGTGCTCCCAGTACAGAGCAGGTTTTGTGTTACTGTAATACCTCACCTTTCCCATGTCCTCATTGTCAAACACCGGGTGTTTGGGTCGTGTGGGGGGGGGGAATCAGAGTCCTGTCCAGCGGTAGCTCTGGATCACGTGTCACCAGGCCTGTTGAGGAAGAGTGCGGAGCGGATTAACACGATTCCTTTGAGGAAGCTGTTTTGAACGAGGAAGTGAGAGGAAAGAGAAGTTGCTGCGTGTCCATCCACATCTCAACACACCCTGTCTTCTCAGCGTCTGGTAGGCTTCACCGATCTTGGCCTCATTGGGAAAAGCGATGGTCCAGCTGTACAGCATCTCTACAATCTTCAGCTTCACCTTTTCTGGGGCACTGTCGCCCATGTACTGGAAACAAGGGGTGAGGAGAAAGAGGCCGAATCTTAGGATGTACAATCAGCCGGCTTGTCATAGAGTCTGAACCCATGTGATAACTCACCTTCGGAGACACGACTTTAATCAGCTCGTTCAAAAATCTGTACTTTCCCACTTCGTTATGAAACCTCCTCCCACAGTTCTTCATACACGCCTCCAAAACCTGCACGCAAAACATTTATCGTGAATGGCTCAGTGTCAGAGGAATAGAAGAACAGCCTGTAGACATTTACAGTGTGGGCAGAGTTCTAGCTTACTGTCAGAGCCTGAAGTGCTTCCCATTCTTGTGGTGAGTGAATCTTGTGGACGAGCAGAGTTACAGCTATCTGTGGACTGCAAGGAGAAACTCCAGGTTAAAAACAAGTTCATGGGCTGAACAAAGTTTTAAATAGAAAAAGTTTATTTCACTGACGTACCCTTCCAATTCCTTGTTGATCTGGTCACAGAAGCCAATGATGTACTCCCAGTCCTCCTGTCTGTTTGATGGATGGGTGGCTTTATCTGATGCAGAAGGACATTTATACTTTTATATACTTATTTAAACTGATCTGTTGTCGAGCCGCAATGACGAGTTGATTATTAAACAGAAAATTCAGGATATATCTTTTTCCACTTTCTGAGTATTTACTTTTTTATCCAGAGAAAAAGCTTGATGGAAAAAATCCGGCTCATTTATGGAACTGATATTTATGCTTGTGTGAAATATAATGCAACTTGATTTCAATTAAGGGGACTGTAGGGTTGTATTTGTGTAGCCCATATTCACAAATCACAATTTGTCTCATCGGGGTTAACAAGGTGTGACATCCTCTGTTCTTAACCTTTAACAAGAGTAAAGCAAAACTACCAAAAGAAACCTGTTAACAGAAACCTCAGAGAGAACAACATGTGAAGGATCATCTACCAGGATGGACAGACGTGCAATAGATTCCACATGTGACTGAACACATCAACAAAATTACAATATTTAAAACATCTATTATTACTAGTAGTAGTAGTGGTGGTGATGGTGGTAGTATTAAAAGCAAAATATGTCAAATAAATAGAGTAAATAAAAGAAATGTTGTCGCGTGAATATACAAAATGGATCAAATATAAGTATAACATGGGAACAATACAGCAAAGTAAAAGTACCTCGACATTATACAGTAACTGAGTAAATGTTCTTTGTCACTTCACCACTGACTGTGGATCCTGGATATGAATCGCTGTGAGTCTGGTGATCAACATGACCGTGCAGTAATTGCTACCACCCTCCCTCTTTAGTGAACACTGGTGTAGTGTTGTGTTATCAGTGCAGTGCATTCATCTCACTCACACAATGTGTTTTCACAGAGGATGGAGCTGTGGTGTGGGTGTGTCTGTTCGTCTATATGTGTGTCTTTCTGTCTGCTAGACCATGAATGTGTGTATGTCTGTCTGCTACTCTATACATGTGTGTTTGTCTGCTAGTCTATATATAGGTGTGTGTGTCTGTCTGTCTGTCTGTCTGTGAGTCTATAATTGTATGTGTGTTAGTCTTTGTGCCTGTGTGTGTGTGTCTGTCTGTTGCTTTATACGTTTGTGTGTCTCTGTCTGCTAGTCTATACGTGTGTGTGTGTGTGTGTGTGTGTGTGTGTGTGTGTGTGTGTGTGTGTGTGTGTGTGTGTGTCTGTGTGTCTGTTAGTCTATACGTTTGTTTGTATGTTCGTGTGTGTATCTGTGTGTGTTGTATTAAATATCTCCACCCATCCTCCTCCAGCTCGTCGCCGCTGACCAACACCCGGTCCTGAAGCCTCCATCCCCGCTGACATCGCCTCCTCTCGCCCCCCCGCTGCTCTGACACCCGCACCAACCTCCTCCTGCTAACTCCACACGTTATTTAATTCATAAAATGTGATGAAACACTCACTGAGCCAGGATTCAAGCGACTCTTCTTCCTGGTACGCCATAGCACTGCAAAACAGCGCGTGATGTCACCGGCGTGTGCGCCGGATTCCAAGATTGATGCTCGGGAATTATAAACTGAATAATTATACATTTTGTGAAATTTTTAAATAAAAAAACATAGATTTCATTGAGGTAAAGAATTTGCTGAATGAGAAAGTGATTTTATTTCATTTTCTTTTTAATTTTCCGTCAGGCACTTTACAGGATAACTAAGCCGGGGTCCTCCTTGATGCTCACATTGGAAAGATGGCGGCCTCCGTGTCAGGACTGTTGAAACCCTGGTTACCAAGGTTGGCAAATATTACTATTAAAAACATCTGAACTATATTCTTCGGTTTAAAAATGATTATGCCACTGCCGTATTTTTCTAATCTTTCATATTAAACCCGGCAATGTTGTTTCATGAGGTTTTATCCTTAGTAGTTCAGCATTGATCCAATAATGTCACGAGAGTCGATATCTTTAAATAATAGTATTTTACTGTATAATGAAATATTCCCAGCTAAATATTCTTAATGTGGTTGATGTGGTAACTTAGTAGCAGGTGGATACAATGTGATATTGTCCTAGTGGGAAGTTTGCCTAGTACGTCAGTTTTTCTAGTATAGAAGCACAATCAACTACATGCATCTGTATAGACAACATTTATTTATAAAGTGTATATATTAAAACATATATATTACATCAAGAAAACAGTGATCAAAGAGGAAGAAGACTAGCATCCACACCCTAGGTCCGCTTAGTTCGCTGGACACATAAAGTCACTGGTTGGTTCTTGAAACGGTCTTCATGTTTTGTTCTTTGCCCGCAGAGTGTTCCTGGTGAGATGGAGCAGGTACAATCCTTACTACCTGGAGCCAGAGGTCAGGAAGGAGGCGTACAGCACACCAGAGGTAGAGCTGACCGCCGAGGAGAACGAGCAGCGGCAGCTCAAAGCCATCAGACCCATCAAGGCAGCGACCAACAGCATCACCAGCTCGGTGTTCAACGACCCGGTCCTCAGGTGAAACCTCAGAACCGTCTCAGGTCCCTGCAGGAAGGCAACACTCCTGGCTACAGTTCAGTCAAAGCTGATTGTATTTTTTTGTCTTTGCTTTCAGTAAATTCATCAACATGATGATGAAACATGGAGACAAGATTCTGGCCAGAGATATCATGTCACAAGTAAAAAAACAAATACTTACAAACAATCTTCAATCTCATTAAGCTCGAGGATTTGATTTAGCCTAATAATCTACTGTAATTTGTCTTTTTTCAGACCCTAGAGAACATCAAGAGGAAACAGGTGGAGAAATACCACAAAACTCCACAGGGGAAGAAGGAGGAGATTGAGTGTAACCCCTACACCATCTTTCACCAGGCTCTGGACAACTGTAAGCCTGTGGTTGGGCTGGCCAGTGTTCAGAAAGGTGGAAAGTATTATCAGGTCAGTGTTAGGTCACTAAGGTTTGATCCTGTGGCAATAAAAAGCATAAGCATAGAACCTTTTCAGATTTAGATCCGATCACAAGTGGTCACTGGAGACACATTCAGTATTTATTTTAATGTTAAGTTTGAACAGAGACTTAGTACCGCTTTCTTGTGATTGGATTTCTCTGGACAGATGCTAATATCAAATCTGAACTGGTCCATAAAAGTCTGACTGTATTCTCCTCCCCCAGGTGCCCGTCCCTCTCAGTGACAACCGACAACGCTTCCTCGCTATGAAGTGGATGATCACAGAGTGTCGGGACAACAAACACCGACGCACGCACATGTATGAAAAACTTTCCCAGGAACTGATGGCAGCGTACATCAAGGAGGGCAACGTCATCAAGAAGAAGCATGAGATGCACAAAATGGCCGAAGCCAACAGAGCATACGCCCACTACCGCTGGTGGTAGAGAGAGATTCCTTTGGACTGAGCACTGGGACCGAGCAGACGTTTGGCTGATCACGGAATATTCTGTGACACATTGGGTCACTCAAAGCGCCACTGTAAATAGTAACCACCACGATAGTCCTTCGGTGGAAGGACCCCTCTGTACAAAGTGATGTTAAAAAAGTAAAATATAAACAAACTGACTGAAAACCTTGTTTGATTTTGCATTGAGGAGTTGTATCACATTAATGAATAGTTGTACTCAGTTGCACTATTAATTGAAACACAGTAAAAATAGGAACATCGAACTGATTTGAGGAACAACTTCCAGGGATTTATTAGAACAAATAAATTTGCATTCAATGTACAACTCAACCATAAAGTGAAGTAAAAATGCTGCAACGCTGTAATAAAATATAGAAACATACAGTATATTGCAGTCAGGTCTGTGCCCTGGCATTCAGGGACTTTAATTGTCTACAGCATGTAACCTGGTATATCTTTAATCAAGTCTATTAAACATTCAGTCTGATTTAGTGAGAAATACCAAAGTTTGTCTAAATCATCAGACTCTACTAAAGAGAAAAGATTCTGGGGGATATTATACAAAATGTCCTAAATCCTGTCAATGCTTGGATTAACCACAGTTAATGTTCCAATTAATTTTAATTTTTTTAACATTGAGGATTCTTTCTGGGATTTCACGCTTGTTTGATTGGTCCACTTGCTGTTAACGTAAATTTTATGTTAAGCTTCATGTACTTTTACACAAACAGGGTTTTCAAAATAAATGCGGTAATATTTGAACCATGTGACATGAGTCGTATGCTTGTGTCTGTCTGATTCCGAGGCACAGCTTTGGTTGAGGATAGCGGCGCCGCTACTGAGAACAATAAACCAAGGTAACAGCAGACTCCAACATAAAACGTGAGTTCAGCTACAAATCGTCCTCACTGCTGGTGGAACCTGAATTCGAATTCAATATTTTGTATACCTGTGTTTATATGAAGGAAGGAAAATAGCTGCTCAACTGGCACCTTTGCTACAAAATTAAGAGCTTTGGTCACGGAGTGTGTTGCATTGGCACGATTTGTTAAACAAACGGAACTTATGAACCCAGAAATTGAATAAATGTCCAACTTTTTTTTATCCGTTTTTATATAAGAAATGGAACCATTCACTTATCAGTTAAGTTTTAAGAAATATGAGAAAAATGAAATCCCTGAATTAAGACACGTCTCATCTGAACTTCACAGAGTGGCAGAGAAACCGTAACAGAAATCCTACAGGACAGGTTTGACCGAAACTTCCACTAAACTGCAAATCAAGACTCTCGTCAAATTCCACTCTGCGCTATAAAATATTTATCTAAATAATTAAGATATTTCTTTTCAACCGATTAAAACATTGGTCACACAACAACAGAATGTAAAGCAAAGACCATATCAGCTTGAATCTGACTGGAATGTCCTTCAAATTTGGTAAAAAATAAGCTGAAAAAAGTCTTCTCAAAACAGGAATGCCAGAAAAATAAAATTAATAACATAAAACACTTCTTCACACTTTAAAACAAAGTGTACCCGAATGTGGCTAAACCTCATTAACTGAATGTCAGCTCCCTTTGAACTATTGCACGGTCCACATCCACGGCAAGTCTCAGTAATATCATCAAACGCAGGGAACACTCCAGCAAAATCAAAGTCTTTTTACACTTCACGAGCCGCCATCTTGAATACTTGGCAGGTGTCGCCGCTGGTCATGAAATTGCTGGTTTTGCGCTCAGTGGCGAACACGAAGGTTTCCAAGGTGCTTGAAGAATTTTCCAAACGCAGCTGCAAAAAAGCTGCTCGGCGACTCCACACGCTTTTCAACTGTCCTAGTCTGCGATCTCACTGTAGTAATACTTGTGGGCAGTGCCGCTGAGCATCCAACCCCCGGCCCTGAACTCCAGGATCTCCAGCAGCAGCAGACGGGTCATGGAGGTGAGGCCCTCCTGGAGCAGGAAGCCGTCCCGCAGCAGGAAGAAGAGCTCGTCCATCCGCTGGTTGCTCACCTTCTCCAGCTGCTCTCCGATGCGATGCAGCTGCACTACCAGACAGTCCACCTGTAGGGGGGGAGGGAGAGGGGAAACCTCAGATACACACTAGGTCTGTCAAGTTTATCTAAATGAAAATAGACTTATCATGAAGTGACAATGGATGCTAATAAGAAAAAACAATATTCTGAATAATAAAAATCCGTGCAAACATTTCTACGTCATGAACAATGAGGAGCCAAGTCAAAATATAACAACAGAATATATGTCTTGTCCTTTACTATATATATAGAAAGAGCGATTCCTCACCTCTTCCTCATTCATTAGAGCGTCAGGTTTGGAAAGCCTCATCAGACAGTCATACACAGGATGGACCAGGGCCACCATCGGCATGTTGTTCACCTAAATGTCAACACACACAGCATTTCGAACTGACTTTTAGTTACGTTAAAAAGGAGCACAACTCTCATGAAAGCAACCATATTAATTCAGCTACACAACATGTAATCAATCAAAGAACAACTTCCCCACAGCGACGCCCCTCCGGACTCTTACTTTGAGGTAATCGAAGACGTTACAGATGAACGTGACGTAGCACACCCACTCCTGCAGCGAGCGACCCCTGGTCTCCTCTCGGGCCTTGAACTCCTGCTGGAGTCGGTTCAGCAGGTTTCTCCTGAACACGATTCCGTTGTTCTGCTTGGCCTCAGCCTGCGGGACGTGACCAAGGAGAGAGGGAGGGAGAGAGAGAGAGAGATGACAGAGGGTGAGCATGGACAAAAAGTAGAGGGAGACACAGTGATGTAGGTAAGCTGGCTTTAGAGCCTCCCGTTGCCTTTGTGTACACTACCGGTTACACATTGATTGAGTAAGAGGATTGAGAATTTGGTAAGAGACTCAATCAGATCTTTTAGGTCTTGTTCTAGTTTCTTAAATCCTTCACCCTCGATGGCGCTCAGTGTCTTAGCCAGTGCGCCGCCATTAAAACACATAACGTGGACAATAAGCCCTTCACGCTGCCGTCGGTATGGACCTGCACGATGGTGTAGCAGATGCGTCCGGCCTCTTTGCTGAACACCTGGTCCTTCAGAGACTGGTCCACGATGATGTCCGACACTTTGTCCAGGTTCACCGCACTGGGATCTGCCAGAGAGGGAAAACAGAGGAGGGTTGTGTTTGGAGGGAGAGTTCATCGTCTGGACACACTGGACGCAGACAGGGGTTGTTGGGGGGGCAGCTGACCTTTCAGGGCTGTCTTCAGCAGCATCTGAGTGTCCAGGTCGAACGACTGGATCCTGTAGTCGTCAGTGGAGTTTTCCATCGTGGACGCTCGATCACACCTGGGAACAGACGGACAGCAGGTTTGGAAACAAGTGGGAGCGTTTGACAGATCCGAGGCATGCATAGAAAAAACTCATCACAGAGCAGAGCACAACAATAAGCACACAATCCT
>CM076732.1:4911529-4942306 GCA_038501795.1 Pseudopleuronectes americanus
GTGCTGTCATCACACAGGGCGGCTGCACACAGCTCATTCCCGTCGAGAGGATTACACGTGAAAAGGTCGCGCCCTGCTCCAGGTCAACACAATTCACCCACAACACAACGTGAAGTAAGTTGAACCAGCTTAACTCGGGCTAGCTGCGTGTAGCATGCACATTAGCTTAACGTCACTTGCTTTATCGTCACGTTAGCTGACTCGTAAACACACAGACAAGTTATATGCTAGCATGTGAGCTTCTCAGGAGCTAACAGCTACACTAACTCATCTTATTACGAGTTAGCTTCAGCACGTCCACGTTCACGCTACAGCCGCGCACGTAAAGCGAAAGCAACAAAGCCAAGAAGCTGCATGTTCAGAAAACACAAAACAAATCCCTGGTCGATAAATGGTGATTGTTTTTTACCTGATAATCACCAAATTCTTCCCATTGACTGTGATCTGATCCGATCTCCGTCCGAGGACCCGTCACAGCCCATCAAAGATGGCGCGTGGAGGTCAAGAGGAGTCCCTGTAGTCAAAGCCCAACATTCTGAAGCTGGGCTGGAATGACAGTGTTTAAGATCTGATATCACAATTAGAGAAAACGCTCCTGTACAGAAACATAAATATATACAGGAATGAAATGAAATGGATGAATATCGAATGATAGATCCCTAAATAAATGTCTTAAATTCGTTTTTTACTTCACAAAATTACATTCGCACAGTTTCAGGACTTACTGCTTTTATTTGTAAATTAAATCTCTGTTAGAATATCTACATCTTCTGATTTAAAAGAGCAGTTTATACGTGTGATTATTATCCTGAAGGGATTCAAATAAATGTACAGGTGATACAGAGGAGACTGTATGGTTTGCGGAGAGGTGAACGATCTTGCCGCGATGTTTCTTCTTCGACAGGAGAACCCGACCCGGAAGTAATACCCCGTGGTCCGTGGCGTGAGATGAGCGGCTATTTTCGTCCTGATATGTTGGATTTGAAGTTTCCGGGTCCGGATCTGTTCCTGTAGATTTCCTTACATCAGAGCCTGTGAGCTGCTTTCATGACGGACTGCTGCTACAAGGTAAGACGTCCCTGTTGATTCCTGTGGGGGTGTGTCAAGGTCTCCGGTCATGTCCTCTACTTCGCTGCATCTTCTGATCCTCACAACATCTGCTGCAGGTTTCTGTTCATTGACATCAAGTGCATTCACCCAACAGCTGTTTACTCACCTTACATCTGTATATATGTATCTTCTTTTACGTAGCACTTCTGAAAGCATGACAAGTGATAATACATAACAAAAATAGCATAAATACAAATAAAAACACAAGTCTTGAAAGGTTGTTGAATGACTAACAACACAAACTACCAGCTACTGACTCAGCCTGCTGTATTTCCCATATTGGGTCATTTATCGTAAATATAATAATATAACCATTTGTAAGGGACCATTCTGCTCAACTAGAACATTCTGTTGCCAGTATTTCTTTTCATGTAGTAGAATAACTCAACACTCCCACTGTGGTGTTTCTACTTTAACCTAAAAAGTAAATAACTTAGAATACTAGAAAAATCGGAATAAATACAAATGAAACGACCCCATTGTGTTATTGAACATATACGGGTGAAGTTGATGGTTAATTGACTTAACATATGTGGTGAATGACTCCCGTGTGCAGTGTTGACGGGTGTCTGAGGTCGTGGAGACATGGTGGGCTTCGACCCCGGGGCTAAGGGGGCCGCTCACCCCCCAGAGGAGGCAGCTCTGGCCGGGTCGGCTGCTGGGATGGTGACCCGAGCGATCATCAGTCCGTTCGACGTCCTCAAAATCAGGTTTCAGGTAATGGATGTAGCTGAGTGCTTTGTTTGGGAGGTAGTTAATCAACTGCTGTAGGAAGAGAGGAGTGCAGGTCATCATCTCTATGATAATGATATTTCATGTTAATAGATTACGGTAGATGATGAAACAGGTTTTCTTAAATCGTAGTGATTGGTGGTTGTGCTCCAAACTTCTTAATCACACACAGTCAGATATGTTGCTAATGGTGCATTTATTTTGAATGTTAATTAAAGTTGAGGTTTACGCTGACATATCAGCTTTGTATTAAAACTTTCAGAAAGGTCTAGTGTTGTGTTGACGATCCTGTGCGTTCCTCCGTGTTTCTCTCCTCCACCAGCTGCAGATTGAGAGTGTGTCCTCCCAGAGGCCGAAGGGGAAGTACTGGGGATTGTTTCAGGCTTCGCGCTGCATTCACTCGGAGGAGGGTCTCTCTGCTTTCTGGAAGGGCCACGTCCCGGCACAGATCCTCTCCATCTGCTTCGGGGCTGTGCAGGTGAGGCCCGTCGACTGCACGCTCACTCAAAACCATCCTAATAACTTCATCGCATATATTCATGCATCTGTGTCTGCGTGCTTTGCAGTTTGCCAGCTTTGAGCTCCTGACTGAGGCGGTCCACAAGTCGACGGCGTATGACAGCCAAACAGCAGGAGTTCACTTTGTGTGTGGCGGCCTGGCGGCCTGCTCTGCCACAGTGGTCTGCCAACCTCTGGACATACTGCGCACACGCCTTGCAGCTCAGGGAGAACCCAAGGTGGGACCAGTTATAGCGTAGCTGTCAGGAAGTGTCTATGATGGTAGTGGAGACTTTATTAGGGCAACAAAAAGTAATTGTTATTATTGATTAATTGGATGAGATTTTATTTTTAAAAGAAATTAATCGTCCCTCTGTTCCTTTCAATGGAAAACTGCAGAAAATGAACAGAAATGCAGTAAAGTTTTTTCTTAAAGGAAACTTTGAACATTCATGTTCAGGTTTATAATTTTAATTTGGGTTTTATGTTGAGTTTACATGCTCTAATGTTCATTCGATCAAAATGCTGCAACTCCTCTTTTCAGCCTCTGTCTGAAACACTCGGTTTTAGCTCCTGTCTCTTTAAGGCCCTCCCCTCCCTCCTGATTGGCCAGCTGGCCTGCTCTGTTGTGATTTGTCAACCACTTCCAGCCTGTGTAGGAAACGGTGCTTCACCTTGTGAGAGTGGCCAATAATTGGGATGGTTGTAACAGTGGATTGTGCTCAGAGTCCCCTGCTTAGTCCTTCTTAGCAAAAGTTTAAAGTTAAACAGACAAATCCTTTTTAACTGGTTAAACCACGGGTCTGTTTCCTGCTGCTGTGATATATGGATTGTCTTGTCAGGTGTACAGGAACATGCGACACGCCGTGTCTACGATGTGCCGCTCAGAGGGAGTTCTGACCTTTTACCGCGGCCTGTCTCCGACCCTCATGGCGGTGTTTCCTTATGCCGGGCTGCAGTTCTTCTTCTACAACGTCTTCAAAAATCTCTTGGCTCCGCCGGCCAAATCGGGGAAATCCAGAGGTCAGTTGAGCTCAGTCTTCTACGTGCTGCACATTAGAGCCCTCACATGCAGCGTCTACAGCTCCAGGTACCGTGACTTATTCATGTCCTCCTTTTCCAGGGAGCCTGACGAGTCTGGTCAGCGGCAGCGGAGCCGGAATGATCAGCAAAGCTATCACTTACCCGTTTGACCTCTTCAAGAAGAGGCTGCAGGTGGGAGGCTTCGAAGCAGCCAGACTTCACTTTGGACAGGTGAGCTCTTCTACCACACGCTGCACAAGTTTCAACATGTTTCACATGTTCACATTCTATCGTCTCATGTGTCTCACGTGCAGGTGCGGAGCTACAGAGGCCTGGTGGACTGCATGGTGCAGATAGCCAAAGAGGAGGGCGTGCGCGGCTTCTTTAAAGGCCTCTCCCCGAGCCTCGTGAAGGCAGCGCTCTCGACAGGCTTCACCTTTTTCTGGTATGAATTGTTCCTCAATGTCATGCGTGACCTCCGGAGGCGGAGAACGGACGACCTCACCAAAGACCTCTAGGAAAGAGGATCAAGTGGAAAGTATAACGAGGACAGAATCACGCACATGGCTGATGCACTTCCTGTATGCCTTGCTCTTTGCACTGATATATAACTGGGTCGATGATTGGTGATGGTTTTATTGTGTTTACATGTAAGAACGCTGTGACCTCATCTTACCTGTCTTTGTGCTGTCACTGCACCTTGTGTTGTACAAGCTTTGGATTTTTGCTTTTTTCTAAGTGTATATATTAATATTTTATTCTGGGGTCTTTTAGGGTTTATGGCTGCTTGTTCCGAACTGAGCCGCAACTTTTCACATCGCTAACGCTGACTCATCCTGACGTTCATTCATTTAACTGGGGGAAGAGTATCCAGCAAAACACGCTTTGGGCTTGTGTTGGGGGAAAGCATTGAATATTCATGTGTTGTGGTGTATTCTCTTGAGTATAGGCCAAATGCTCTGCTTGTTCAGAGTTCATCTCTTGAAAAGGGATTGGGTTTGTGTCCAACACTAACTGTCAGGTCATTATTTTTAAAATAAAGGTTTAAAGTTTGAAAAAAGTTCATGTTTTTCCCTGATTTGATTTTATTCCTTTATTCTTTATAACTCTTATTCTTAATTCCATTCATATAAGTGCTATCAACAAAGATCTCTTACACAGGTATGGATACAACAGTGTTTAATTTAATTCAATTCACTAAATACAAAATCCATCAACAGTATAAATGAATAAAACAGTAAAACATACAAACTACACAAACCAGTCTGAAAACTCAGTTAAAACACAACATCAACAAGTATGAGGCCGAGTAAACAAAGAAAGCACTTCACAAATATTTAAAAGCAGCTTCCGCAGTCAAAATGAAGCTGTTACATACAGAAATTTCATTTATAGACACTGGCCGACAGTAGTCACTGTATTAAATAAATAATCACTGGCATAAGAAGGACGACTTCGGACAATAGTCCTGTCCTTTTAAAATACACATTTCATAGCAGCATCACTAGATATGAAGCACGGACACTTTACTGGGTATTTATTGATCGTACTGTTCTATATACACAATAATACACAATCACCTCTCACCTGACTGTGGAAACACTCAACGTATACAGTGGCCCAAAAAAACGTCCCCACCACATAAACAGATGTCAAACCACATGTTCCAGTGACCGGAGGCGGAGACTCGAATCGTAATATGTCAAGTTTTATGTACAGTGACCGAATCTCGAGGTAACTTGTCAAGCTTGGATGAAAATAAGCCGACGCTCCCGTGGTTGGATAAAACGTTTTCAGGAATGTACGCTACACTCGATCTGACTAATTGAACTCCATCACTGTCGGATTCACAGCGCTGGCTGTTTTCTGGAGGAGGGGGGGAGAAGGAGGAGCCTCCCAGCTGTTTTGACTCTCAATAGGACGCACTACACCTTACGACCTCACAGGCCTTTCTGCTGCAGAGACCAGGCCGCCTGTCGGGACCTGTGCAGCCTAAGAGCTGCTGGCTTTGCTGTAACACCAGGACGGTGAAAAGTTCTGCTTTCTTGTCAGCTGGCTGCGGGGGGGTTGTTGTTGTGGGATGTGCTAGGCAGGCATCCTCCACTGATCCACAGGTCAAGGGGCCTTATAGTTCACCGCTCTCATTCTGGCTGGGGACTGGAGTTCCAGGAGAAGAAGCTGGGCAGTTTGAAGATTGAATCCCGGCGCCCTGGATCGGGCAGCGTCAGGGTCTCCGGGGCGGACTTCTTCCTGGGCCGGTCCTTGGGCACCGACAGGAACTCGGGGGCCTCAGTGGAGAGGGGAGTGGAGGGGGCGCTGTTGGGGCCGCTGCGGGCGCAGGACGGCAGGGGGGTCTCGGAGATGGAGATGGCCGGGGGGAAGGAGCCGATCTTGAGGTTGGTGGCCTCCTGTGTGGCGCGCTCGTACTCTCTCACCTCCTCCATGGTCATGTCTGAAGGAATGGAAGAGTTAGAGACTTAGAAAAAAAGAGCAGTTACAATAAAATCAAATCAAATTCAGGTAGAGAAGTGCTTGGTGTGTGACGATGTAAAGATACTCGATAAAACCGAAAAGAGTTGATGAAATGAATGTTGGCTTTAATTATACTTAATAAAACACTTCAGTTATTGTTCTGTCAGTTTAAGTAACATATAAAGTATGTCCTTAAAGTGTCTTATATTGGCCTATAAAGATGGTTTCTTTTAAAATATTTGGATTTAATTTCATGGAGACCAAAGCAGTAATGGTCATCTTCACTCTGACTTTATATTAGTCTGAGTTCAAATCTACATGAAGCCCAGACACTGGAAAGAGCTGATCTATTGAGATGAGATGCTTCATACTGAGCAGTTCAACTTCAGAATGGCTGCTTCTGTGTCCTTCTCAACCCTCAATGAGATTCCCCAATAAAGATTATGTGAATGTTCAGGGCATTGCCACAAACATGACACTGGCACCTTGAGCTTTGGGAGTTACAAAAGGAACAATGGTTCATGAGCACTACCGTGTTCTCTTAGAAGACACTTACTGATCCACTCATCCACCCAGGCAAACGCCTGCCTGTGTCCTAACAGCAGGACGTCTCGAATCACCTGAGAAGAGTCGGACAAAAACAGGAAAGAGAAGAAAGGGAAGCATGAGAGGTTAGAACACGGAGGAGGACAAGCAGAGAGAGACAGAGGCAGGAAGGAGAGAGGATGTGACTCAGAATTTAGCTAACTCTGAAGGCCATAAATATTCTCATTTAAGTTTCTAAATGTTTCTGTTTACCCCTGGAGGACTGTGATTAATATGACTCACTTGTGGTGTTATCATGTGAGTAATGGCTCAAGGAGAGGGACAGCCACCACCTCCAGGGACAGACGCTGCAGAGGGTCTAGGTGAAATGGATTTAGGAAATAGGGGATAAACTCTGAGAGCAGGTGCAAGGCAATCTGCGGAGTGTGAACAGGGCAGATGTTGTCGAAGCTCACTTAGTTCATGATCGGCAGATCTTGAATCACGTGGCCTCGGAGCAGAAAATAAAAAATGCCTTAGGCTCTGACAAACATGAGGTCAGAAGATTGGCTGAGGAAGGAGAGGGTATCAACACGTTGCCATCACAAAACAATAAAAACACACATTTATCCTGACCTTGTGTACAAACTGCTCCACACGTGTTTGCAGGCCCCAGACCTCAAACTTCACTGTGACCAGTTTGTAGGAGCACATGATGGGGTCTTGCGAGTCGATCCATCCTTCCTGCAGGACGCCTCGGCTCGTCTTCTTCGATTGGAAGTGACGCGGGTCCTACGCCACGTTGAGAAAAACAAGTCTTTTGTCATTATTTCTCACAAGCTCATACAGCATAGTGTCACCTCGATGCATTACGAGCCTCATGCAGAGGGCAGCTAGGCGGCACAGTGGGAGCCCCTAATCACAAACCTTGCATGCATTAATCACCGCTCCCCATACACTAATTATAATGTAGTGCTCATTTGTCTTGGGATCATGTGTGTGACTGTGACGGAGTGTGTGGAGGAGATACACAGCTCTCTCCATCCCTGTTCGCCCGGGGGCCTGAAGGGGCCTGTTGCAGTTGACTGTGGTAAATGGTCTGTATTTAATTTTTTGCCTGGAGTTTCAGGGAAGACAAAGAGGGAAAAGGATTCTCTGGGAAATCAACAACAAAATGGGAGAAAGAAAAACATATCCGCACCAACATTTAATGTTTTCTTCTCAAGTATTATTGTAATCTGTGCAGCATTTTTTTTTAGATAAACATCAGGGATCCAAGATTTTTTGACAAGGAAGATCTTTTTCAACATTTTCCCAGATTTCCCAGAGAATTCATTGATCTGAAGACATCTGACACATTTATGGAACTTATATCTATTGGTGTGTACAATTTGGTGCAGCTTCATTATATATACAGAGACAGTTGGGCCATGGTGATGGATTTAATCTACTCAATGTTTTGAAGAATTTATTCTCTGTCTTGCGGACACATCGTACCATCTGTGATTTCAAAGGAGCAGCTTTAAGGGGCCCTGAATCACTTCTTTGTTTGTTCTTTATCCACTGTCTTATTTAAAATGGACGATATCCCCAACATTAACGGTGGTCGATTCCCGTTTGACACTTGACCCTGTTGTGCAGTGAGGTCTGACTCTAGATCCATATACCTTTAAATCAAATTATATATTTAAATCACCCGTGTGACATCCACTTTTAGCTGGGGTCGGCATCTCTGAGCTATTCTTAGCACCGAGTCGATAAAAGCAGAAGACCATAAAGCTCGGAGGGAGGCGTGTGCATGCATGTGTGTTTGTGTGTGTAAGTTGTGTGTGTGTATATGTGTGTAAGGAGGGGTGTCAATAATGAAACACCACTGCAGTGCTGTCATGACCTCTCTGGATTATTAATAGCTCGGCTTTTTGTGACCACCACATCTTGATCGACAGGCCTGCACCACACACACACACACACAAACACACACACAAATGTCACATCAGACCAACACACAACAGAGCTAATGTCCATCACCTCCCCCACACATAAACATGAACATCCCTCCCTTCCATCACGCAGAGAAGGCAGGTGACCGGCTGGTTGTCAGATATGAGCTGTCACTGCACAGGGAAGATAAAACACGATTCTGTTCATCGCTTCTGTTAATTTATTTCCCTCCCTCCCTGCAGCTTCTTCGTCTGTCCGTCCCCAGTCCCTGTCTTCCTTCTCTTTCCCCACCTCCTTCTACCTTCCCTCCCACGTGTGCACTCATTCACTCTCCTGTACGCTGTGTGCTGAGGTCAGTGCCTCGCTCTGCCCCACCTCTGACTCCTTGTAGTGGCGCTCGGGGATCTCATCGTAGGCGATGTCCACGAGGCTCACCTCCGTCTCCTCTTCTTTTGGCTCGCTGTTAAATATCTGAGGAGGAGGGAAAGGTTTGACATCTGAATCAGAAATGCACTCTATGGGTTGACAGATGCTGGCGGAGGATGTGCTGACGTTGCACAGGAAAGCAGAGGTTCAGAGAGGTTTAGATAATTTCCTGCTGGCTTTAAGAGAAGGGAGCGCTGATGACATGATGAGCACCTTCCTTCCTCACTAAACCGTGAGGATGGATGTGACTCACACAGTCAGTGACACACCATGTGGTCAGTGATGTCTTCCTGCGTGACTCACACAGGAACAACAGAGCGATGGCGTCTAGATATCTGCTTCTTTCAGGACACCTTCACGGCCACTGAGTCACTGAGGGTGGATCAAACTTGCTTGAAAATAAACTTCAAACTTTTACACAGGTTGCAGAAGAAGAGAGAGAAAGGGCATTGAGAGGGATGACGATGAAGATGAGAAGACTAAAGGGAGAAAAGAGAGTAACTGTACAAATGGTGAAGGCAATGGGGGGGAGAGAGAAAACCAGCTCCAAATGTGAGATCACGGCCATCTGTGGATCTGTTTGCAACGCCTCCGACCCGCCACTGAGAGGAGCTGCGTCCTCTTGTCTTCAGCTACAGAGTGGAGCCAAGCAGCGTTGCATAACCTTTCCTCTGCTGCCTCAATGTGTTAAGTGGCACCGGGGAAGAGCTGTGTGTGTGTGTGTGTTCAATTTATTTTTTTCCCTCCTTTTATTGAAACGTGTCTGCGCTGTACCTGTCGTCTGTGGCAAGAATCCCCCCCCCCACCTGTGAGGCCAATGGTGTTCTGTTCAGTAACTGAACTGTGACTTGGTTGTGTTATGTCTTGCTGTTAATTGGGGGGAAGTCACAGGATCAGGGTTGAAGTGATTATGATGCCCAACAATCTCTGATTCCCTTTGTATCCTTCCGTTCTGATTCTGAGACCTTGAGGTGAGAGGATTGTGATTATGGAAAAGACTGAGGGACATGGAGGGATGGAGTGAGGTGTGCAACAGGGCACTGCAGAAGATACAGGCTGAGAGTCGCTGAAACAGTGAATAGAGCGAACCTGGAATCTGCTGAGCGACACACAACAGACCACACAACACTCTGAGCTCTACTCACGTTGTCGTTGTTGCCTTTGTTGTCCTCGTACTTGGATTCTATGTGGATGGAAAACTTGGGCAGGAAGGAGCACTGCAGGGAGGAAAAGAGAAGATGAGACAGTAAGAAATCGATATCCATCCATTAGCTATATCGTTTATCTTTTAAAGGGGCGCTGGAGGGACGGGGGTGTTGGGTTGGGGGGGTACATCCTGGACAAGTTGCCAGTCTATCACAGGACTGACACATCACAGGTCCTTGGCCGAGCTGTGGTTTGAACCCGAACATTCTTTCTGTGGACACCACTGACCACTGTACCACCGTGCCGCCCTTGGGCTCAGGAGGTGGAGAACATTTACTTAAGTACATTTCTCATCAGTGCTTTCTACTCCAACTACTAGATCTAGCAAAGCATTGCGTTATTTGTTCACATTGTATTTTTTTTAATATTTTAAAATCGAATCAATAATGAGAAGGGAATGGAGACATGGACGGTGATAACCTCGTCTCATGATCACTGCCCAGTTTAATGTAGGGTTGGACCACTTCACATCACACAAGTGGCGACAGGATGAGATGATTTAGGAAAAAGGGGATAAACGTGAAGGTGTCTCTTCGTTTATCACCTAATCCGAATGAGAACTAATGATTATTCTCTCAGTGTGGAGATTTACAACTGCTCTTATTTTCATGAGCAACACACAGGCAGGCACACACACGCACACACACACACACTATCTATGTTGCCTCAAGGCACGTTGACTGCCTTTGATCATCTCTTAAATACAGCAGTTTAATTATTATACAACCAAAGAGCAGAAATACTGGTTACATAAACTGTTTATGTATGAACCTGTGTGTGTTTATGTGTGTGTGTGTGTGTGTGTGTGTGTGTGTTTACGTGTGCAGCACAGCAGGACAGAGACAACACAATGGATCAATCTTGCCCTCCACCACAGGAAAGAATGAGCTCTAAGGCGTGATGCTGGGAGCCCATGGGGAATACATAGGTTTTGTGTGTGTGTGCGTGTGTGTATGAAAGGGTGTGTATTACTGTGCACAGTGAAATAATCAGTGCTGCCTGAGATTACTGGCCTTGTGAGTCTCTGAAGAAAAAGTCAGCGTGTGTGTGTGTGTGTGTGTGTGTGTGTGTGTGTGTCATGAGGAAGTGATGGCACAAGCACCGTGAACACAGACTATAAACACTTGTTTAACTTACAAGTGGATCTTTTCTTATTAGAGGGCTCTAAATAAATCTATACCCTGAGCTGCTTTGCAAACCTATAGCGCATTTTAACAGGGAAGTCGTACAGATTCTCAGCAGCACTTGAGGTCCTGACGTTGTTAAGTCAGGAAAAAAAGACATGAGCTGCCATGACCTTCCTCAAATATCCAGATGTTCCATGTATGTGTGGAGTCTCAGGGGAAGAGATCGGCCTTCTGCTGATGTCCTTTGTGCCTCACTGGTGTCACCTCGCTGCCTTAGCTGGACACGCTAATGTCCATCTGTTGCCCCAGAGCGAATCATTACTGCTTTTCTTAGCGCCAGTCAATGAAATCGGATTTTACCTCTAAGAGCTGTGGGGTTTGTTAATGTCTTCAATGGGAAATTTTCCTGATGAGTTGGTATTGACAGGTGGATGGATGCAGCAGGGACGGAGACGTGACAGTGAGGAGGAGACCAGGGCCTGAAGGTGACGCTCTTACATCTACATTTCAACCATCGTGAAGGAGATCCTTAATAAATGATTTTCTTTTCATCCATTACCGAATGGATCATTTAAGCTCTAATTTCACCAGCCAAATGGATGGTCGTGATCGTGCATGCGTGCATTCACATAAAAAACTACTCACCGTGTACTCTGACCATATTCACAGCAGAGGCCATCATTATAGCAGACAGAAATGGGAGGTATGTTGGGGGGAGGGGGGAGGGAGAGAACAAAGGATTGAAACGGTGTGAGAGAGACAAGAAGAGAATAGAGCAGAAAAAATAATTAGTTCACAATGGAAAAGGACCATTAAGCTTCAGTAATACAACTTTTCAGTGAATGCTTTTGTCACAGAGACTGTAAGTACAGGAGCGCTGCAGGTCCCCGTGAAACTGCTCATGTGGTGTTTTTTGTATCTCAACCTGCTCATTGTGAAGCTCAACATGACAGTGAAGTCATGTAGCATCTGCGGAATATTGATAGTTAAAAACCTAGAGTGGCATTTAAAGCAGTTCCTTCTCTGTTAAAGGTTTATTCACACTGTTTGAGTTGTTGTTGAGCGACGGAGCTTTAAACGAGAGTAACACTAAAGTAAAAAGCAATCGTCCACCAAGGCCAAACAGTCCTACACACAGTCCTAATAGAAAAATACAGACAAAACGGTTTCTGGCCCTGGCTTGTTTCTTCCAGTAGCACCTGTGCACACTTGTTTCCCTTGGCAAACTGTCATGGTGGTTGTTCCACAAGTTCCTGCAGAATGTATCATTTGAACCTACAATCTTCCTTCAGGAGCCACGTGGAGTCTCTACGCTCCCTTCTTAATAACACTGACGGTCGTAGAGATCTATTGCCTCCGTCCCTGTTGAGCTAAATACATTCCAAGTTAAACAAATTGGGGACAACCAGCTTTAATGACGAGGTGCAGCAACAGGAATCACAATCATGAACGAGACGTCTCTTCCTTGGCAGAGGAGATTTAACACACTATAGGACTCCGTGCAAACACCAAACTTTTGACACTGAGGATGTTACAAAAGATGAGTAGTGCACAAAAATGCAAATCAGACGATGTTATGCTGTCACGGCAATCATTCAACTGATCCTTTAAAAAAGCAGCAGCAGCAATGTAATGATGCAAACTGTTGAGAAACAACAAAAACTTAAATAATGTTTCAGTTAAACCTGTCTCTCCTCTCTCTCCATCACTTCCAGCATCCCTCTTAACCTCCGTCTATCCAACCCCTCCTCCCCTCTGGCTCATGGTACAGAATATTGCTTCCATATCCCTTTGCCCTCACAACGATCCCATATAATGGCTGCCATGAGGTGAACCATTTTTGTAAAGAGCTGCAGAAAATGGAAGTGTGTTCTCTTTTTGTACAAATCAGCAGAAAGCCATATTATCCCAGAGAGAGAGAGCGAGAGAGATTCTTATTATGAGATACAGAAGTTTTCTGCAACACCAGTGCTTGTTTTTGTTACATAATATAATGTACTGTAGATAGTTGGACAAATATGCATGTTAAGACTGGATGAAATGGGTAAACCATTACCTGTTATGGTGTAAGGGTAATAGTTCCAGGCCTTCTCTGTCACATAGAAAATCTTAGGGACGACTGCTCTGGCCCAACTTGGCAGTTTGCTGAAACACAAGGAAAAACGGGAGAAAAAGGAAAATCACTGATGAGATAAATACATGTAGATTTCTTCTGCACAGTCACAGTTGTCCTCCACTCTTTCTTTTGCTCCACCACCCAGAGCAGGAAATGATAATCCTCCAGCTGTGTGCAGCCATGATGGCCTCAGGGGAAGTTAATTACACTGATTACACCCCACCCCGCTCCCTAAAGTGGACCAGAGGTTGCACCGTGATCGATCTAGGAAGGACAGGGAGGGCGGAGAATACACAGAACTAGCTATTACTCTGCACAAATGGATTCTACAGGCCGACAGCTGCAGCTAAACACCTTATTGGGTGTCCTATTAAAGAAGTGAAGGATTACTGAGAGAGGGCCTGGTGTAGCTGGAGGGATAAAATGCCACAGGTGAATACAGCAGATTTCCCTCTCAAACTTTTTGAGTCTTTCAAGGACGGAACAAAGTGCTGATTGACACAAGATGTTGAGAGAGGGTTCAAAATGGAAAATAGCATCATTATAGGACACAAAGCCATAAATAAGCTGTACCAAATTCTACAGGATAATTAATTTTTAATCCAGCCGCTGATTATTTTTACTCACGCATTATTCTGTCTGGAGAAGTGGTAATTGAATGTGGAGATTACACTGGTTTGTAAATGACTGTCTGTATGGGCCACTGGGAAATATCTCCAATGTCCTGTCACTCAACCGGAGGAGTGTCCAGACACAGCAGACTGTCCTCACACTGCCTTGAATACACACACACACACACACACACACACACACACACACACACACACAGGGCACACACACACACACACACACACACACACACGCAGGCTGCAGCTCTAAGATGGTAACAGGTGGTTTGTGGGTGGGGAGAGAGCAGGCGCGGCGTCCGACAGTGACTGCTCAAATTAACCATCACTTACACTGACCTCATCTCTGCCCACGCACACACAGTAACACTCAGATATCCAAGCCAATAGACTCACACACACACACCACACATATCACACAAACACACACACACACAGAAACACTCACACTCACTCAAACCCTCCTCTCCTCTCCTCCGAGTTTGTCAGCTGCACTTCTCTTTTCCCAAAGGCCCACTTACTTGTCACTTCTGACCACGAAACCTCAGCCGCTCTGCCT
Organism: Pseudopleuronectes americanus; assembly: GCA_038501795.1. NCBI lineage: Eukaryota > Metazoa > Chordata > Actinopteri > Pleuronectiformes > Pleuronectidae > Pseudopleuronectes > Pseudopleuronectes americanus. The sequence goes on from CM076732.1 coordinate 4,925,891, forward strand.
CTCACTGTCTGTGTGTCTCCATGTGGCTCTTTACACCTCTGTCTCATTGTCTTACTTTACTTTACTCAAAAAGAGGAAATGGAACCAAAAGTGTTGTTTACCTTTAAAGAAGTAAAAGTGGAGAAAATGGCGACGACTATTATTGTAATGACAGGGTACAGCTACACCTAAAATAGCTTATTGAGATATTTTATAGTTTCATATGATTTACATAACAAGATGCATTACTATCATGCATTACTATCAATGCAGTCTTATAAAAACTATCTTTATTTAGTACGAACGTGTATTTCCGACTTTCTGATAAACCCAAACATGCAAACAGCTAAGTCTGACTAGTTGAATCCATTTGGCTAAATTGTCGGCGATGTCGTCCATTTCAGTAAAAGCCAATACGTCCCACACTCAGTCGTCCATGTTGTCAAGTGCTTGAGCTAAACACTGAGCCTACATGAAGTCGATTGCAGGTCTCTGCTTGCAGCTCTGAGCCCTCGGTGGAAATCAATAATTTCAAATTACATTACTTGATTGGAGTTGGCCATATTGATGGGTTTATGCTCCTGCCGACTGTTCGGTTGAGGATTTATTGGACTTATTGGAGCAGGTGATGATATGCATACAGTGTACGACTGGCCAGGAGCTAAATGAATTACTGCTGTAGATGTAAGCCAAGTGATTAATGCACCAGCAACTACTGGGATTAAAAATAAAAAAACATTCAGACCAGGAACAAGAACCGGAGAAATTGAAAGCCTGCATGATAGCATAGGATCCTGATGATGTTTATGTACAGTTTACACTCTGTGTCTGTTTTATCTGCACGATTATATACACTGCTCTACAACTGCTCTGCTCCATGGAGCTCCAGGTGTTATCCAGGTGTTATCCAGGTGTTATCTAGGTGTTATCCAGGTGTTATCCAGGTGTTATACAGGTGGTATACAGGTGGTATACAGGTGAGCTACAGGTGTACCTCTGATAAGGTGGTCACTGAATGTAAAAATCAAATCTATGATGTTATCTTGCAGACAACTCTTTAAAACCACTTTCAAAGAGTACACTTTCCCTTTTTCAATCATTGTAGATATAATAAAGGAAATCAATGAGGAGTTAAGCCAGGAAACAGTTTCCCCTAAAAAATCCATCATATCAATTAAATTAAATCAATTAAGAAGAACGTACACAATTTGGTTTTACGCTGCACAGAAAAAATGTTTTCTATATGTAATCAGAGGTTCAGAGCATTCAAAGGAAATTCATTCTGAGAGTGAGGAGATCACACTTCAAACTGAATCAATTTAACATACAAAACAGAACAATCAAATATTCAATTTCACACTTATCAAGTGTAACAAAGCAAAGGTTCAGCTACAGCAGAAACTGGAAAAGAGAGTTGGACAGAGATGAAAAGAGCCACTTAACGGCATTTACCCCTTTTCTTATCCCTGAAACACAACAGCGATGCTCATGATGCAGCTTTGATATTTGGTCCTATGTCATAAACATATAAAGGTCTGCTTCCTGATGTTGATACAAACGCATCATTAGACATCTAACCAATGGCTAATCATCGTGTTTACATCAATGATTGCTGTGCTGAGTGGCAGCCATGCAGTGAAAACCTGTAATTGTCAAGTCTCCCGTAGCGGCTTCATTAGCTGCTGTGTAACTAACGTTGATGTGATTTAATGATGAGGCTTTTGACTGAGAAATGAAATAAAGTAGATAAAAGATCTGAAATTAAATAAAAGGAAAGTTGACATAAGGATTTGACTTTGACGTTTCTCTGGTGACAGTCAAAGGCATGTTTCTCCTTTGGGGATCAATGGGAGTATTATACAAAAAACCGAATGTATACATCATGGAAATTGTGTATTTGATTGAATTGAACATGTGGTTGATGGGAGGAGAAAGACACTCACTTGTTGAGGTAGATGCGTTTCTCTGTGAACTGGCCTGCTCCGTGCTCGGGGTCCTCGTACGGCTCGTTCTGGACCACCTCCACCCCCTCTCCACGCTCGCTCTGCTCATGGCTGTGTTTGCTGATCATGTACAGCTGGCCGATCCGGTACTAAGAGACAAGACAGGAAACAAAAAACAAAAGGAGGAGAATAGAGAAGCCTGAGATCAGATCTATTCTATATTAAGTCTAGCGGGACGATCAAGGCAGATGAGAGAAGACATATGAACATCGCTATGGCAACAAACTTTCCTTTAAGGTGCGGATATCTGGCACAACTCTGATGAGACGGCTCTGAATGGAAAGAATACGTTCTTAGCCTTAAGTCCAACAGTTGACGCGACGGTATAATTTTATAGTTGCCGTAAAAATAAACGCAGAGAGGTCGCAGGATTACCGCCCGGGGACATATGGTCGTGACACCTGGGGACGGCCTCCATAGCGGGAGAGAGCTGGGGGGATTAGGAGCTGTCTGCATCAGAGTGACATGGATCTCACATCGGGTCAGGACCAAGCAGCACCACACGAGCAACAGCAGCATCAGGGGACAGGTGGGTGACACATCTGTCAATCAGCCACAATCTTTCATTCATCACTGGCTGACCCACTTGGCCCGACGACAGTGTCCCTCTCGGGCGCTTGGCAGAAGGGAGTGGGGTGTCGCCTCGTAACTATTTTCCATACATTCGGAAAACGACAAACACTGGAGGGAGAACGCTCCAGGACGGAGATTTCCGACTGCTTGTAGGCCTATTTCCGACCTGAGGAAATCGATATGCCCCCTAACCCTTCACACACACACACACACACACACACACACACACACACACACACACACACACACACACACACACACACACACACACACGGACAGCTATGTTAAGCTAATGGAAAAAAAGATGAGGACTGCCGGGAGGGATGTTGACTTCAGTCCCCGCATTCATCCACAAAAAGCAAGGAATGGAAAGAAGAGAAACGTGATAGTGCAGTGGAAAAAAAATAAAAGATAGGTGTGCACCAGTAAACAAGCTCAGGTTGTCACTCGTATGACAATGCCAGATTTTTCCATCAGCCGGCCATGAGAGAAAAAAGCAAAGGGCAGCCATAAAGTATTCCCAGCAGGAATGTTGATGGCGGTGTTTTCCGACTGAACAGCTGTTGGAGTCCAGGCATGACTTTTCTGCTGCAGTGACACAGTGACACGGGCCACGCGTAACACAGGAGGAACCTGTCGTCAATCACACTCAAACTTAGAGCAGGAACAATCAGTAGATCAATGGAGCAAAACGGCCATTCTCTGGTTCCAGCTCCTCAAATGTGAGAATTAGTTATTTACATTTTTTTTTGTTGCTTTTTTCTGGAGTGACTTTGAATGAGAAAAGTTTTGTGTTGTTAAAAACAGGAGGTTTAATATGTGCCCTCATTTCAAGGATGCTATGATGGTCTTTCTCATTGTTTCCTGATGATTTATAGACAGTATCAGTTAATAAAGGCAGTTACCATCTATCACAAATTTTACAGATATTTTTGACAGTTTGACTTCCACGTGTGAAGAACGCAAAAGGGGATTGTCCTTGTTAGACGTGTCCAAAACAACTGGAAAATGTTGGAAACATTCAGGCTGGGAAAGGGACCTGGGTGGAGCATGTAGAAGGTATTACATGAGGTAGAAATTCTGCTGTGGAAATACTGTGTTCCTACAGGATATTGACACCGTTGCCTTCTTATCGCCAAAAGCTTTCAAATCTTGTGGCACCTCTTTTTCATCCTGAGATATTTGGAATCTTGGACATTTCCCGGACATCTAACAAAGGGACTGACCGTTAAAGTATCTGAACATCTTGGGAGCAAATCATTCATTTGTGTTCTCCCATGCAGCCTCTTGTGTAAAATTTAGTGACCTGGTGAACACAGCAAATGTTTAGCTGCCAAAAAATCATTCCCCTCAGGAATTGACAAATACAAACTTTATCAAAACGGAGATTGAAGGTAAGGTCTTGAATTCATCTGTGAATACAAGAGACGGAGAGTGGGGGACTTCATGACATTCAGACTGCTAATCGAAGGATTAGGTTATTTTACAAATCATAATTATATCTAAAGAGAGTCCTGTTTGTGCAGAAAGAACCAATCAAACAATTGGACGCGACAGTGGAACGGCACACATAAATCTCCCTGCTGCGTGAGAAGCATCAAGGTGGAGTACGGGTTGAGAGGAGGCTCCGAGCGCCACTCTGATCACACTGATGGCTGTGGCAACAGTGCATTACCATAAAGCGCCATCTTTCCCCTCTCTCCCTCGGCTCATTCAGGGGATCAGACATATGGCGTAAACATGTCAGCCATTGTGCTTATCTTCCTCCAACGCTCCCTTGTACTCAGGGACCCTCACTGCGGCCTACCCGAGAGCTGGGGTCGATGAATGGCTGTCTGCTCTCATTGGTGCCTTTAGAAATCTGGCTCTAATGACTGGGAGGGAGAAGTGGCCCTCGCTCGGGCCAGAACGGCCATGAATAATCTGTTATTGTCTTTCACTCGTACAGCAGTGCTGCCATTGGGCGAGAACATACCGGCTTGACGACATAGAGAAAACTGTATTCTAATTATCGCTCTATACATTTCTCTTCCACCTGCCAGGCATTATGTGTTGATTTTCCATCTTCTGTCTCATTTGTGAACTCCTCTGCTCACTCAGCTCAGTCACCTTGATCTGAAAATGTTTCTATGAACCTATAAACAATGAGGAAAATGAAACACTCACGTCATCATATCAGTTCAACACACTAAAATGTCCAAACAACAATACATGCTGTTTGCCACTGATATGAAAACGAGTCACCATTGCTCAATGTAGAATTATATCAAATACAGTTGAAAGCATTGAGCCGAAACTCTCCTCTGTCCCTCTGTTCTAACACAACAGCAGGTGGTTGGGAGCTGTGGCCATTGTGTTACAGCCAAGGAGTGTGTTAGTGTGAGTGTACAATAAGAATCCTGAGACACACACACACAGACAGACACACTTCAGACAACACCAGACACATTGCCAAGATGTAATTAAAATTTGACACAGACAGAGTAATTACTGCTTTGAGCGCTCAGTGTTCATTGGTAACTGACTGTGCTGTGGTTGAGATAGCTATGTTTTGATGTCCATTTCAGACTGTGTCAGGTGTATGTGTGTGTGTCTGTGTGTGTGTGTGTGTGTCTGTGTGAAGAGAAGGATGATCTTCATCAGCATAGACAGGCAGACTGTCTTTATCTAACCCAGTACTGACACCAAGGAAATCAATAAACTCTCTCTCACATTATTAAAATGATTGGCCCAGTTAATACACCAATCATTGTATAGTCATATTATCTATATATATAATAATTGTAATAGTGATTTCCTAACTGAACACCATCATTTATTATATAATTTATTATTGTCTTTAATTTCCTCTACCCATCTGGAGGATGAATTGTTTTAATATCAGAGGGCAGACACAGTTAGAAACATCCTGCCTCTCGCAGCAGATGCACACAAATAGTCGCCATAGGAAAAATGTAAATGGAGACAAATTTACCAAACGATATGCTAGAAAACATGTTCCAAAACTTGGACCATAAATATGTTAATATTTGGAATGAATAACATGGCAGTGGCCAATGATTCGTTCAACATTTACTGCTTTGTCCAGATATGAAGCTGTGAAACGTGAACAAAAAGTGGGATCCTGAAAGATAAGGACACATATCACGATACAGCACACTTTCTGCAAAATGTGATGTCAGTTTTACTTTGTGAATCTTGGCCATGTCTTTTCGCAGATGTAAGTTGAGATAACAGCAGCCATTATCTCCGTCCATCTTTATGATACTCTGCCATATGTTGCAGGCGAAATCCTCCTCCAACATCTGAATCTGGGGTTTGTTTTGAGCACTCAACTGATCTTTTGTGGCTCTAGAGTCTCTCTGTACTGTCTGACATGATTCTTGTGTGGGTGGTGAAAGAGGCTAGCGGTGAATCTGTAGTGGCGGCTGGTCTGAAACATTATTTTGCAAAGTTGAGTTTTATAACCTATATCAAAAATAAAGCACATCCTGTTTGTTTTGTCTTCCTGTTCAATATTACCACGATTGATGGCTGTGTCCCAATCCCGGGGTCGCGTCCTTCAAAAGCTTAATTTAAAGACCGATCGTGTCACCGCGGTGCGACCGGGGGACGTCCCATTCCGAAGGTTCCTCTGAATGTCATCCGAGAGCGACAGAGGCTCCAAAAGGCGGAGAAAATTCTTGGCAAACCTATCCCAGAATTCATTGCTGACTCCTGTCTAAGCTGAATACTTCCCTTCAACCAAACAGCGTTTCCTAAATTCCTTCACTCAAGGTTGCCTTACACTCTATAGAACTATAATCACTTTTCACAAGGACTAAAGAACAAACACACACACACACACACGCTCACACACGCTCACACACACACACACACACACACACACACACACACACACACACACACACACACACACACAATCACACACACACACACACACAGGCACACGCACACACACAAAGCTCTGCTGGCTCAGCAGCAATGCAGGCAGAGAGGGAGAGAGGGAGTGAGTACAGTATGACTGCCTGCATTTATCTGCTCCATTTGTGCTGAGTCAGCAGAATGTGAAGGTGAGTGTTAACTCTCCTGTAGTAGTTTGATAAATTCGCACAGCGTGTTTCCCAGGATGTCAGCCTGCGAGGTGAGGTGATGCGTTGCTGCAGCTCGACACGTCCACGCAAAAATTGACATTTCCTTTTCTTCTATTTCATCAGGCTCAAGAGAAATGGAAAGATAGTGAAAGGGCGGAGATAAAGATAATACAGTAATACAGTAGAGACAGGATCTACCCAAGAGGCTCACCGTTGCAATCTGAATTGTAGTTGTTTGTTACCTCCACTAGAAAGTATTTTATTCGAAAACTATAGAGTCAAAACATTTTTTTGAATTTGCTATGCAGCAGCTGTTTTGTAACACTCTTCTTAACATGTAATCTCATGGGTTACTTATAGATGTAATGCAATATATCCTTACTTTATTCAGTTGTTGCTCTGGTTGTGTATTAAGAGGTGTAGACAACCCTTTGAGAACACAAAGGGAGGCATAGGCATTTGCGTTGGTTTGAGATGCGAGCTGCAGTGAATAGCGTACATAAAACTTTTTTACGATTTCTGCCTCCACCTCAGTGTATATGGGACTTGAAGGGAACTTTAATTTGTATAATTAAAAATTGGGTGAATTCTCAAACTCAATTCAGGGGCAACCACTAAAAGGGATTGAAGCGGATCTCACTACAGCCCTGAGGTGCACTTAGATATTCTTGAGGCCACTTGCTGGGAGCCAAAAATTGCATGTTACATAAACTTAGTGAAAGACTTGTGGGGGTGTAACTTATTAATACTGATTGGTGGATGTGGAGAGAGCACTCCCCTGTCTTCCCCTTTTCCTGCGCTCTTCCCTCTCCCACTGCAGTGTCTGAGGTCACTGAACTAAAGATTACATAACTCAAGATCACTCACTACGGATCACTCCGCTATGCATCATCTCTGCTCCCTGCCAGGCTGCACACACACGGGTGGTCTGCCGGAGTGATGGGCTTATATGCATGCATGTAAGAGCAGAGGAAAAAGAGGGAGGAGAGAAGGCGCTTCTACTGAGGATGATGATCTAACACAGGGTAGAGAAGCTGAACGGGAATGAGAGAGGTTAAAGAAGGTAGTGATGCTGAGGCTGGAAGTTCAGGGAAACAGACAGACGTTACATAACAGGACGTGATTGAAGACTGCTGTCCATCACTTTACCATCAAACTATTATTATTCCTCTTCTCTTTCATTCTCTCCTTGAAGCCATAGCATCTCGATTGACACATGTGCTGCACGTGAAATATATTTTTCTCAAAGATGATGATTGACACCAATGCATGTTCAAGTTCTAATTGGTTATTTGATGCTATAAAAAGGGGTGAAACTTCATCTAAGACTGAAGTATGATTGGACAAGTGAGTGTGTTGGTGTCAGTTCCACGGCTCCATCCCAGAATTGCTGCTATGCCGACTTTAGGTTTAAATGCAAAAGATGGTGGCATTCCAATTCTGAATATTTGGTCACGTTGTCTGGGCTGATGTTTTACACTGCACATGTCTACAATAAAGCCATAACAACGAATAGCCATGCCTGTCAGCAGCAGAGCAACACAACCTCAGAGCAGCTTTGTGAAATGCATCAGGCTCGGGTCGGGTTCGGACACACAAAACAGAATGCCTGTTTTGTAGGAGTCGGGCTCGCACAGAGAGATGTGGCCCAAGCCGCACGTTAGCTCACAATGTGTTTTCAACTGCAACCGAAGAAAGATTTATCCTAACAGCAATTCACAATATCCACAACACTGCAAGTCTATCACATTCTTCATCTGCACTTTTTTCAAAGGAGTAAGCCTTGTGTCAGAAGCAGGTGTATTATTTATTTTCACAGTCCTCTTTCAGTTCTTTGATAAACAAGTCCCCGTGTTACATAAGCCTTTTGTCCCCTTTGTGTTTTGGTACAACTAGGATTTCAGGTTGCTTGGGGAAAACCATCTCATTTATTATGCATAGAGCAAGCACAGTGTACGTCTTACAGGCCGAGGCTGAGATACAGGGAGACGAGGGAAATATGAGCACAAAACAAGCAGAGCAAGTAGAGGAAGAATGAGAGAGAGGCCATCACCAGTACTACATTGGTTTGCACTTGCATAAAGTATGAACTTCCTCATTTACTTGCTACCAACCTCAATTGTCTCTGCCCTACAGTGGAGACCAATGTAAGCTGATGAAGCCGTGGTGATGAGAGAGGGCACCAAGTGGTCAGCTGGCTCAAACACTGTCTACCCCTGAAACTCCTAGAGTGTTTTATAGACTTTCATTTTTCTGTGAACTCTCCCTTTAAGGTGAAGCTTCACAAGCGATGGCAAGAATCTGTTACATCCCAGAGAGCAGGTGAGGGGGATGTGACAGGAAGCGACTGGTCCTCTTAATGATTTATTTGTGGCAGACTCTGAGCGTCATAGCAGCAATCTTTCTCTTGTAGGAGCTGTCATAAAGACAATAAAATAATATCAGTTATATATTGTAGCATTTCACTCTCCTGAGACAAAGGGATTTCTGGTTGTGCAACGATAAATTTGTTAGATTTAGTGTTTTATCAAAGCTCATCACTATGGAACAACACATGGAGGATTTTCTTCAGAGCTACAGACGTACAACCATGTGCTGTGATTTCCCACAACTACACAACATGTAGCGCTGATCAGATTAGATCTTGAGTTTGTGCATCAGAGGCTTTAATATTTCAGTTTTTAAAGCCTAAAGTGTTGTTTTCCCTCCGTGCCGCCGCACTCTCCCCATGAGCCCGGCTACTGCCGGCAGATTGAATCCCTGCTGTGACACCAGATTGAGCCTGCGAGTGACACACTTCACATGCAGGTATCTCACTCACAGACTGGCATCGGTCATCTCAGAACCAAGGTCTCTGACAACCACCAGGTTTCTTCTTGCAGGAGGTCTGCTCAACCACGCTTCTGTGTACTGATCTGGTTTGGGAGCTGTGGCCAGCCCTCACTGTGATAAAGAGCAGTCTACTCTACAACCATGTCTGTGAATGAAACAATCACATTGGTTCTACTGCTTTGAGCATTTATTTATAAAAACACAATTTTCCACATTTTATGGACACAGATGTTTGAACATGGAGTAGATGATGGTTTGTGGGAGGCAGCTTTATTATTTTCATACAACCCTCCTTGCAAAATCTTGTGTGTCATATCCATCCTCCTTCCCTTCCTTGAGTTGAGAAGCAAAATGAGTGAAAACATTTTATTTAAATACAAAATGCAAAAAAAAACTCTGCTGCCTCCATTTTCGTTTTACTGACATCTACTCTGCTCATCCCGCCTGATTTGGTGGATTTGATTATATTATTCTATTACCAAAGAGAGACACTAAGCATCTGTGTATCAATATGATATAGTCACACAAAATATCATGTTGCATTGCTTTTGTCCCCAACTCTCATATGCTGCTAGATGAAATGCAGAGTTTTCAGAAAAGGTGCAAATTGTATTTAGCATCTTTTCGAAAACTTATATTTTAATATGAATATTTTTATTATGTTTTGTTTCTCAATTCATAAACCAAAATATATTCAGTTTGATGACTGATGTTTCATTTTGATGCTTTATCAAAGAGCTCCTTTTTTCTTTGATTAAATAAAACCATTTAAAACAAGTCACGATGATATATTCACAGCAACAAAGTGAAAGTGAGCGTGGCTCTTTCTGTATATTTAACACAACGAAGAAAAAAAAGAATAATTATGTTAAATAATTCTGATTATTTCAAGCCTTGTTGTGGAGCCCTCATTCATTTAAGTGCACATCACAGTGTACAGCAGTGACTAATAGGGCCTCAGACACAGAAGAAGGGTTGCTCATGGCAGCTTATGGAGACTGACACACTTCATGTCACAGCAGTGGGCGGGCACTCGAGGCCCCAAGGGAGGAGCACCGCACCTCGGAGGGCGCGCTGATGCAAGGGCCAAAGTGATAACACACACACACACACACACACACACAAATAACACAAACCGACACTTTCAAGATGTTCACAGAGAAACAACTGCAAGTGAATCTTCATCAGCAGCACTCTGTATTTAATCAGGCAGATATTGGACACTTGATGAGCACTGACGAGAAATTGGAGATGAGAGGCTGTGAGATCCGGATTGAGAAAGTAAGAGATAGTGTGTGTCTGCCCAACGTAGTGCACATATAGAGAGAGAGAGTCATTTTGAACAAAGAGCACGGACGCAAGGCTTTCGCAATGGCCGAGAAAGAGCCTTTTTTTTTCAGGAGAATCCAAATTGAAAACAATCATGTGTCTCTAATCCCCTGATGATGGAAAGTGTTGACATTTAAATATCTAATTAACTGCAGAAAGCTGAGTGAAAGAGACGTGGACACAAAACTAAACAGAACTTCGGCTTCCACAGCAGCTGCAGAGAGGTTTTCAAAGCAGCCTCTCAAAGAAGAGACACACACGCACGGGGCTCACGCGCACACAAAGGGCTCAGTCACACTCACAGAAACTTTTAACAAACCAAACAGTGCTGAGAGCAGCTCCTTGAGGACCCACATCGCTGCAATTAAAAAATCATTTGGAGAACGAGACGACAACTTCAGATCGGTGTTGACAAAAGACGCCGGCGCCTCAGGGAGAGAGAAGAGGATCCAAGCTGCCGGCCACCTGCACTGGTGGCATTGACTCGTTGCCAAGGAACATTGAGTCAGAGAGAAAAACAGGCAGGGATAAATAAACAAATAATAAAATACATTTTCTGTTTTACACAAAGTGCTTGTGGACACACAGGAAAGTGAAGGACATGGACGGTTCAATAAGCCACGACTCCACGGCATGAGAGGATTCGTTCCTTCTGAGTGGGAGGTTTGAAATTGTTATTTGTCATTTAAAAGCTTGTTCCAATTACTTCCCGGCTCTTTGTGCACATGTTCGCCCCAAGAGTTCAATCAGAGATGTTCTCCCTCTCTCTGTCTTCCTGTGTGACTCTCTCTTCCTCCGAGTGAAGCGTCTCCGTCACAGGCTTCGTCTTTGACTGGGTCACAGTTACGTGTTCGAGGAGATAAACAGAAGAGCCTTTTGTTCCTCAACTTCAGGAGGAGCCTCTTCTTGTTTCCTCAGAGCTTCAATAATAGTTCCAAGTACTAGATGCAGGTTTGCCTGATTAACCCCCCCCCCTCTCTACCCATTAATCCTGCAGACGACCACATGATTAATTGTTTGTTTTTAAAATGTGGGCAGCGCATTAGGTGGACTACAGTGGCACTCAATAGAGCGCTGACCTCCGTCAAGGCCCATCAGTCGTCTAACACTCAATCAAGCTGCACCAAATTGCACACTCATAGTCAATCAGTCTCCTAAATGTGCCTGATTTTGAATTAATCCCTCGGGAAATCAATGAAAATGTCAAACAATGTCCTAACTCACAATGTTAAACAAGGTAATAAAATAGATTCCCAGATCCAATGAAATGGGGTCTTTGTTGACCATGTCCCATCCTTACGCCAGGTTCAAATCTACACACACACACACACACACACACACTGCACACATACAGAAGGAAAACAGATTTCTAATCAGCTGTGTGCTGCCGATGTTCCAATTGCAACCAGGGACACTCGCACCTGTATTCTAGTACGCACAGCGTGTATCTGTACACACGCCCACGTACTGTAGATGGATACGTACATTCACTTGTGTGTTTGTGTGTGTGTGTGTGTGTGAGTGTGTGTGTGTGTGTGTGTGTGTTTGAGAGGGAGAGAGAGTCAAGAGAGCAAGAACAGGAGCCTCTCACTGTGAAGCAGCACATTGACTTGCTGTAGCCTTGTTACAGAGCCACGTGCCAGAAGGTTCAGGGCACATGCAGAGAGAAGTGCATGTTACTGATGGTGACTGTGTCATGGTCAGGTTGGGAGCTGATTGGGTTTATGAGAGTGTGGTTTGGAATGAATGTCACCCTATGGAAGTAAACAAAAATCAACTTCACCATACTGAGAGAGAATTATCTGTAATACAAATAAAAAAGAATTTGAGTTTCAATATGAATGGACGTGGAGATGGTTGTGTCCAGCTCCGGGGCCCGGGTCTATGAAGGAGGCGTCACCCTGTGGACCGAGAAGGCTGAAGCTAAATGAGATGGTCCGGTCTACATGAGGATTTCCAAGCTTGTCCAGCTCTTTATTGCATTGTGAGCTACTTTGAGCAGCTGCACTTACAGCGGCTCAGAGACACAGATAGCTGGCTTGTTAGCTTCTTCACCTTCGCTAGATTGGACAGCTTAGCTGCTCCTAAAATGTTAACTCCGAAGGATGCGGCACCAGAACTGAGACACAGCTAAAGACAAGACGGGCGACATTATTAAAGGGCAGGGATTGTTGACTTTTATTATGTTTACATCGCCGACTTTTCCCTCAAGTGTCTTGAAGAGTATTTGTGCACGTCCCCGCTGAGCGATCACGTGTGGCTGGTGATGATATGATGAAAAACACATTCGGAAAAACTTCCCCAAGAAAAATAGAAAGCAGAATATGAGACAGAATTTATACTTGAGACATTTCCTCGACGTTGGAAGTACATTTTTAGTTATGTCATTTAACATTTAAGCACCCCACCACTCCCCCCCCTCTCCCTGCGTCAATCTTGGTAATTTTGCAAATGCCAAATGACACATCACTATTTATTATCGAATATTAAGCCTGATCACATACACAACTCATCACCAGCCAGGGCGCACAATGAGTCCTTATACATTGTGATCACATTATAGTGCGGCATGCCCAGCTGCTGCCCCTGTTGTGCTGCATCTCGCCCAACACCTGTCCCATAACTCTTCTGACACATTCACAATGTGTCAGCGCAGCTTCTATTCTCAGTGGCCATTGTTTCTCCTTGTTTAGACAGGATGTTGACAATAAGTGAGGTTTAGAGGGACAGGGGGAGACGAGGTGTGTTACGGGCACAAATGGAGGGATGGAGACGATTTAGTGTTTCCTGTTCGGATGAGGTGAACGATGTTGTCTTCTGATCGAACTGGGAGGAGTGCAGACACACACACACACACATGCAGGCTTTGCTCACACCAGTGTTGCTGGAGCAAACTCAAATAATCCATCACGCCGAAATTTGAAAACATAACTCAACTAGGAAATATATAAACCGAAATGTTTAATCGAGAAATGAAACGCTGAAGAGATGTGTAGCGCTTTTTGAAAGTTCTTAACGACCAAATCTGAATGGAGATTTGGTTTAATTCAGTTCAAATAAACACATTTTGGATTTGACTTTTTTATTATTTCCTCCAGAAAGAAAGAACTCCATCCACCCAACCACCAATTTTTTTTAAATATTCCTCATCTTCCTCAAGGCTTGAAGCAGTTGTTGCCGTCTTCAAAATGTCTGATCCAAAAAAGATAAAAGCAATGAGCAATGATGTTTTAGCCTCAGTGGATGTTACATAACCAGCTCTCAGGTGCTCCTATAAACCAAGAGCTACTCTTCATCCTCCTTAGACTACACTCAGGAATCCTACATGCGTGACACAACCAGGGACACTCGCACCTGTATTCTAGTACGCACAGCGTGTATCTGTACACACGCCCACGTACTGTAGATGGATACGTACATTCACTTGTGTGTTTGTGTGTGTGTGTGTGTGTGTGAGTGTGTGTGTGTGTGTGTGTGTTTGAGAGGGAGAGAGAGTCAAGAGAGCAAGAACAGGAGCCTCTCACTGTGAAGCAGCACATTGACTTGCTGTAGCCTTGTTACAGAGCCACGTGCCAGAAGGTTCAGGGCACATGCAGAGAGAAGTGCATGTTACTGATGGTGACTGTGTCATGGTCAGGTTGGGAGCTGATTGGGTTTATGAGAGTGTGGTTTGGAATGAATGTCACCCTTAATCGAGAAATGAAACGCTGAAGAGATGTGTAGCGCTTTTTGAAAGTTCTTAACGACCAAATCTGAATGGAGATTTGGTTTAATTCAGTTCAAATAAACACATTTTGGATTTGACTTTTTTATTATTTCCTCCAGAAAGAAAGAACTCCATCCACCCAACCACCAATTTTTTTTAAATATTCCTCATCTTCCTCAAGGCTTGAAGCAGTTGTTGCCGTCTTCAAAATGTCTGATCCAAAAAAGATAAAAGCAATGAGCAATGATGTTTTAGCCTCAGTGGATGTTACATAACCAGCTCTCAGGTGCTCCTATAAACCAAGAGCTACTCTTCATCCTCCTTAGACTACACTCAGGAATCCTACATGCATGTACTTGCTTCTTATTTCAGTCCTTGTCTGAATTCCCAGCAGAGGTACAGAGCTGATGAGTTACAAGTCTTGCAATTTTTATCAAGTGAGCAACATATCTGAGGTCCATTACAGGAGCAAATACTAAATAAAAAGGGAAACAGGAACATCGCCTCCATGTAAAAGCAACAACATTTGTCTATTTTCTTTTTATTTCCAGTGAAAATTAAGATTAAATCAATCCAGCAATTTCCCGAGGTCTTGGCATTGCTGTTAAGTTGCCAGGCAACCAGAAGAAGCTGTTCTCTGAGTTTCATGGACACATTTTACACGAGCACATACACACACAAAAAATGGCGACCTGACAGCAAGGACAAGTCAACGTGACGAAGAAAAGGACAGAGGAAGGAAAAGATACACAACAGGTTCTTCCATCCGTCCATTTTACCTGTTTGTGTGCAAATAATCAAATACAATGAATACAATCTAAATTGAACCACAGGGTCCAGTCATGTAGATGCAGAAAGCACGATTTTACCTTAACTCACGGCAAGAAAGCACAAGGCTATTTCTCTGAAACATGAAATTATTCTTTTAAAAAGTGCCAGGAAATGTGTTGTGTAAAAGTGGAGCTTCACCAAGGAGATAATATGGGTTCAAATATTACTGACAATCATTTTCAGATTGCAGATTAAGAAGAGGGATGTCCATCCATTTACAAGCAGAGTGCATAGAGCTGAACCGGCCAAATTGAAACATCCTCACTTTACCATTCTGCATATGCACAATTCCACTCAATCCTGCAAAAAAATTATTCATATATATCAATAGGGCTGCTATACTTCCTGGAACAAAAAAACAATGTACCCATCTTCTTGGAAATAGTCGCGACAATGTGCATCAGTGGTCTGTATATGTGCGAGGGCCTATTTAAAGACGTGTCCCTGCTTTTCTCTAACCCCCTCACAAGCTCTGTTTGAAGCTCAGTGCTGCAATGTGTGGAGCTGCAGACAGACACACACACACACACACACACACACACACACACACACACACACACACACACACACACACACACACACAGCAGCATTAACAGGGCACAGCAGATGTCAGTCTTTGGTGTGAGACAGTTACTGAAGGTATGATAATTTTTTCCTTTTCAGATACATTGATCAGAGATGTATCGACATTGGCTAAAGAAAGGTTTGTGTTTTATTACAACAAAAAACAACACAACACTGAACTTTGCTGTGTAAGTCAGAACGCCCAAAACCCCCTCGCCACACTGCTCATTGGTTATAATGTAAGACAGTTCACGGATGTACAAGGAGCAGATCCCAAGTCTGCCTGTTCAAACTGCTGCGACTGTACTTTCCACCAACAATGACGTGAATTAATGTATTTTTATTTAGTTTTCTAATTCATCTCCGTGGTAACTGACCTGCTTACGTGACACTTATCAACATTGTGCTGCTTAGTTAGTGATCAGGAGTCTGGCTGTGGGCTGTCTGTCTCTGGTCTGTCGCTTATGTTGACACGTATCAAATCAATATGATTCATCGATAAAGA